>JAWWEU010000040.1:71231253-71387302 GCA_035583155.1 Acropternis orthonyx | reverse complement strand
AAAGGAAAGGAAAGGAAAGGAAAGGAAAGGAAAGGAAAGGAAAGGAAAGGAAAGGAAAGGAAAGGAAAGGAAAGGACTTCAGAGAGACGGATCTATATTACTGGAAAGCAGAGAAGATTACTAATAGGATTAAAAACCTTTCTATTATAGGTTGCTAGTCTGAAGGCAGTCCAGTATCACAGTACTCTGAAGCACTATTATTTCATATTTCAGATCAGATGATGAAGGATGGATGGCCAGATGGAAGGAAGGAATTGGAAGCCCAGGATTTAAAAAACATGATTGCCTAAGTTAGGCTGCCAAAACAATGACCTTATTTTCAAGTCATGAATCATTGCCAGTCTTACTGAATGGGACTCTTACCACTTCTCTGCAAACTCAGTAAAATGGACTTAAGTTGCCTATTTACAAAAGCAGAGAAAAACTTAAAGTGATATGGTCTCCTTCCATAAAATGAAGATAACTGAACCCTGGATTTCATGTTTGCACTACACAGCTCTCTCTGCTGTAATTTATTATAATTTAATTAAATGGATGGAACTTCCTAGGAACCCAATTAGGAGCCTGTACACTTCAAATGACAGAAATGAGGAGGAAGACTAATTCCAACACCTCTAACTCTGTGTGCATCTCCACATCACTTGTTTGAATTCTCAATGGCATCACCAGCATGGCAACCCCTTAAATATACCCCTCCCACCCACTAGAACTTTACCAGAAGTTTATCAAAGTCACTTACACTTAAAAAGCACAACAGAAAAAATAAAGAGGGTCTTATGATACATCCTGAAGGTAAAGTTTGTGTAAATTGGATCTGTCAGTGGAGGCTGATCTCACCTGTCAAGGTGGCACACAGGAAACAGAAAACAAGTCTCAGGACAGAGATGTGTTGAACCTTACAGACCAAAACGAACATGCTTGAATTGCAAATGAGAAGCCAGAGTGGCCAACAGAGAACAGCCAGAGGTACGTAAGACTCATGTGTCTCATACAACTACTTAAATAACCAGCCTTATTCTATTACTGCCGATGCTCACATAAACTTGTTAGTTTGGCCCCACTTACAGAGAGTGATTGCAATCCAGTTTGGGATGGAGGTGGCATCAGTGTATGAAATGAGAACCTACACTAGTGAATAAATGCTTTAATCCCCTAGCTAAAGAAAGATGGGATCTCTTGCCACAGCCATTACTTGAGACGTGAGCCACTGGGAATTCAGGAGCATACCTGGGTGCTGAACTCATTACAGAGCAGCCAACATGCTCCCTCAGCCGAGAGATCACTCATGACCCAGGGAGGTCTCTCAAGACACCTTCATCAGCCAATTCCATCTGCCTCCTTCTGCAGGAGCACTGCCAGTTTTCCCCTCCCATAGCCTGGCTACAGGAAGGCACATCATTTACCTCTCAGCCTCCTGACGGTGTTACAAAGCCGAGCACCACCTCACCAAACAACATTGCTGCTTAAAATACACCACTACTCCCTCTGCTGAGCTCTACCCTGTTCATAGACAGTCATGCTGGACTAGAAGGAATGTGTGGATAATCAATCCATAATGCCAGACTGACACGCAACACAAAGTCGTGCCACTGCACGATGCCTTATGTCTGACTGGTATCAAAATATGTCAGCTGAGAGGGCCAAAATATCAAAATTGGTTTTCCTGGAAAAGCCTATTACCAACCACCAAGGAAACCCACTTTCTGTATCTGTCCCACACCTGTAACCATACTGAGTGAGCTCAAATGAAAAAAACCCCACCAATTGTTAAATGATGACAGAACAGCACTGTCATTACTTTGAACTAAAATTAGTTATCCCAGAAAGGGGAAGATTAATGTTTTCACTGTGCTCTGCAAATGCAAGGACTTATGAACTATACATCACGATGAAAGTACTCACAATGTTCCTCATGTGTTTCAACATTATTGTCAGGCGTGTGTTCTCGTAGGATATGACTAATTGTACTCCAGGCTTACGACCAGTTGACTGAGGACCTAAAAAAGGCCAGATAGTTTGATTTTTTTAGTTAACAACTCAGAGAAAAGAGATCTGTAAAATATTTAAGTATACATGAACTAATATATAAAAGGAACATACTTCATGTTTAAATCAGGGATGAAATTAGGATACAGATAAGGGGTGTGATGAAAGAAAGTGGTCTGACGTGCAGTGCTCATTTGCTTTCCTGTTTATGAACTGACAGTGAGATTTTTTTGTTTTCTATCTGCCACTAATCTGAAATTCAGTGGGAAATTTATGCTTGAGTGACAAATAATTGGGTGTTTTTTTGGCAGTCGTTTGTGACACTATTCACTATTGATGCAGATCTCTTGTCTGGTTGAAATCACTAGATTATTTTTTTTTTTTCTGGTTCCCAACAGAAAGAATAAAAAAGAAAAAAAGGAAAGAAAGAAGAGCAAGTTTCCCAACTACCTCCAAAACAAAATAGATAAACAACATCCACATCTATCATATATAAATTCTCTCTTCCTCATTCTGTACTTCACTGTTCCAGGCTGGTTTTCATGCAACCCATTGCTTTCATAGATTTTTCTACCAAGATGCACTTAAAGAGTTTGATTCCACTCCCACTGAAAAAAGCGTTTTTCATTTTCGAAACAAGAAGGATCAGTCTCTTAATGCAGAAGAAATGTCTAAGTATGTCTTGTTCCACCTTTCTGCTGAGGCACTGAGCCAGCTGTTCTCTCTGCAAAAAAGGTGTGTCCTTGAAGCTGAGTAAGTAAGGTGGCTTATTTGTCCCACAGAGACAGCAAAGAAAATACAGACGCCTTTTACCACAGTAAACCAGGTAACGGTGAACACAACCCCTCCTCTGTATCTATCTGACCTTCTTATCAGGCAGGGTTTCACCTAGGAAGGGTGGACATGAGCCATTTTGCACCACCTGGTCTGATACCTGGGGTTGTCCCTATGTGGTCACAGTCAAAGCCAGTTCAGACACTGCCTGTGTGAAGCAGCCTGGTTTTACTTATGCAAACAGGGCTTCACTTAGACCAAAGCTGTATTACAACCAGTATTACGTATTTACTGTACTTGAGAAAGTAAGAACTCAGTCCTGCTAACCTTTATGACAAAACAGCGATGTCTCATGAGTTGGGGTCTGTTCTCCTGCCTCCCTATTAAAGAATTAGCTGAGCTTGAGACCTGAGACAGAGAAGTCTTGCTCCCCTGCACGCACCTCGGGGTCTGTCACTGACACACCAGCCTTAAACCTGCCCCAGGGTGAGATAATGACAGGAGACAAGACAATATAGAAGCAATTAATTCTTTAAATAGAAACAATCTTCTAAGAGGCAGAGGGAATGAGAAAGGATGATGAGAATGAAAGAACAACCACCATGCAGGAGGGTTATGCACTGTCAACAAGAGGCTTTTCAGAGAGTATTGGGACTGCTGAGCCTCAGCAGCAGGCAGGGCTCCCACTCTCCCTTTCAGCCCCAGCAGACACCTGTGCAATCTCTGTCGTGCTCTTGCTCTCCCCTTCCCACACGTTACAGCCAGCGTTGTGAGAGCAAGAAATCAAACTCCCCCTCCTCAGCCTTTCCTCTGTTGTTAGGCAGAGGAGGTGACAGAAGGAAAGTTTTAATGAACAAGCAACACTGACTGTGTTTTTTTCTGAAGAAATCAAAAGTGTAACCTCTGGACTGAACAGAGGTGAAAATAACTGCTAAGCAGACAGAATGACAGTGGTGTCATGTACTGCTGACAGCCAGAGAGCCAGTGCAATTGCTACTTATCCTAAGGAAAGGAATTCAAAGGAATTAAAAATAACACAGTGTGTACATGCAACTGCCATAATATAATTTTTCTAGGCAGCCTGGATAACAACACTTCTGAGTTTGATGTTTGGAATGGAATTTTAGAATATGAATCCATCTCCAATTTCTTATCTTTAGAGATTACAAAAATACATTTTTAATCACTTCCTAATTAAGGAAGGGCCTGAAAAACACTTGAAGAATTGAAATCTTAAGAAGAAATCACTAAGCTGGGACTTAGGAGACTGAGTTGTAGCTCTTCATTTGTTATTCTCCCATATGAACTTTGACAAATCACTTAGCAAGAGTGTACCTTATTTAATTTTTTGTGGTATGCAAATAAGAACAGGGAGGGAGAGGAGATGAAAACTCCATGAACCAGACAGTACTGAGTTTTATCCAGGGTAAGAAGAAGCCCATAAAAATCTGTTCCTCCCCTCTTCATGGAGCGCAACTTTACCATTTTTTTTTTTTTTTTTTTTTTTGAAGTTGTGAGTCCTTTTTGTCTTTAAGCTGCAACAAGAAATGTAGAAACCCAGACCATTATTACACAGAGCATAACACAAGGGGAGTTGTGTCTTAGTGTAAAGGCACAATTCACTTGCGGGGGCTCTGTTAATTTTGTGAATTGCAGTGAGTCACCCAAGAGCAGTTAAACATTTCAGAGGCTAAATTACATCATCAGAATCGAGCTGATCCCCGTGCCTTCCCTCTCCTACCAGCACTACCAGTGCCTTTTTTTGCATTACATAAATTTTACAGTGTGGTGCTTATATCCAGTCAAGGAACTTCTCTGTGGGAATTAGCCATTTTAAATTTTTTTTTTAAAGTTTTCTTTTAAATAACAAATGTAAATAAATTTCTAACGAAGCTGAAATTAATGAAAAACATGGAGTGGGGAGCGGTGGAAATGCAATTCTAATTGAGTATGTAAAATGAAATCTGAAACAGACTCTATGGGCATGACTGTTATGAAAATACTTGCTCTTTCTATGATAAATTGAATAGTAATGGAAAAAAAATAAAAGGAAGAGAAAGAAAAAAATAACAGAGCATGGGAAATCTGATAAACATGGAAGAAATATCTATTGCTTACATTTCATAATACAATGAGTTACTCTTAGCTGGTATATTTTAGGTTTTCCCACACTCAGTGCTAAATCACAGTCCATTTGAAGTCCAGGTGATTTTAGCTTCAAATGATAACAGAATACACATACAATAATTACATCCAAGCCATCCAGCTTGGGCAGATGGACTTGAACTCAGGCCCTGCATATTTAGGAAGTGTCATGCTCTACTTGCACTCCATTATAGACAAAGACCAAACGCTGGTCTGTTGTAGATACAGGACAAAGCTGCACTGACTGGAACTGAAGCAAGATTTCCCTCCCAGGGATGGATTCTTCACTCACTGGTGTCAATGCAAAAGCTTCCAGATACCAAATGAGAACCCAGAAAAACTCAAACACCATGCCAATTTATAATCTCTTATCAAGGAAAATAAACATGAGAAAACTGTGGGTCTTCTCATCTTTTCAAATGACAAAATGAAGTCAATTAACATTCAGATTTCTACTGAAGGTGAAATGATCTTCACAGTAGTCAAATATGCAGCTTTTTTCTTTATCTAGATGGTCTTTTCTTGCATGTTGAAGAACCATATTCTATCATTTGTGCAATGTTTTCATGAGCAGCATTTTGAAATAAGCTCTGCATTACACTCTGCCACAATGCATGAGGAATAGAAACAGCCAGGCAGATGCTACCAATGAAATCAATAGGGAAACTATAATTTAATAATACATTGCATTTCACACATGAACTGCAAAGTGATGTGAAAAAACTAATTAGCTAAGTGTCAACACACTGCCATTAGGGAGTTCAGTATTACTCTGTATTATGCACCCTCAGATTTTTCTTAGACCCTTCTTCTTGGTGACAGCCTGTTTTGACATCTGGTATCAAAGGGTACTGGAACGTGTTTGGTATTTCAGGGCTGGGGTTGAATGCCCCAAGCCAACCATCTGCCTGCTTTAGCTACAGCTTGGGTTTATGAGCCTCCAGTGTACCTTACTTCATATAGTCACCTGTAAATACACTGACTATCTCAGTCAGCCAGCCAGAGGTGCTTATGGCCCGCCAAAGAGTTTAAATGTGACTAGTTCAGGAACACAGATTGTGGCAAAAGCTTTACATCAAGAAGGAGCAGCTTCAGAAGATCAAAACACTATGTAACATTAGCAAAACAGTCTGTTCTCCTCAGGGACTATTCATGAAGACTGTTATTCTGCATGGAGAAGAATATTGTGCTACAGCCCTCTTGGAAAGTTTGGATCTTCCTTTAGGAGGACACAGAGCCTGTTCCCCAACTGTACTAAAAGGACAGAAGCCATAGAAATGCACAGAGTACTAATTAAACATGCCAGAACTGGGCCTTGGCTGTAAACGCTACAACCCATAGCAAACCCAAAACAGTGTGAATTATTAATATTTTCAGGAGATATAAACGCAGGAGAAGAAAAATAAACACGATTGATATAAAAATGTTTTTGATGGATTTTCTTTCTTCTTTTTTAAAAGGGCTTTCATAAAAGGCTGGCTGTGAAACAATTCCCGATATTTGCTGTATCTGCTCTCAATGCCTTGTAGTGAACTTGGTATAATGAAATGTTGACAATATTCAGTATAATTCAGAATTCACCCCACTGGGAGTACTGATTCAGTATTCATGTCAAAGTAAATTTAGCACTGATTTCTAATCTCTTCATTGCTAGGAGCACAGTACAAATTCATAAATTTAATTTTTATTTTACTTTGGTAAGTGTAATTACCTATAACATTTATAAATTAAAGCAGTGTAAGTGAAAGATGCTTGCTTGATCAAAATTCATAACTTGATCCTATAGGGCATTAATTTTATTTTATATTGATCCTAACTAAGAAACAAATTATTTGCTTGCATAAAGGGTAAGAGAGAAATCATCACATCCATGCAAAGCTACAGCCCATATTAAACCTGAGTTATTTTTCAAACCAGACAAATCCTAAAACCCTTATAACCTCAGAAAGCAATGAAATTTGTGGGGGAAGAACATACTTTTTTTCATGGTAATTACCTCTCTCCTGCAGGCTCTGTGAACATAATTCCTCCCCAGACTGACTCTTGCATTACTACAGAGTTTACTTTCAAATCAAGTGTGTTTCTGGGCACCCTCAGCAAGCAAGAGCCTCCAGGGCCACTGTACTCTTCCCAGCAACTCCTTGTTTGCTACCTGGCAGCTTGGCATGATCAGCTGCCACTTGCCTTAGCTGGACTTATGTCTTCTCTGGATGAAAACTGTGTGCAAATGCCCTGCAGCAAAGACTTCAGTGAGCTCACCAGGGTATGACAGCAGCCCAACTGCAACAACCAGGCAAAGAATAGACAAACACATATGAAAATAATTTTTCAAATGGGTAATCAGCACAAGCATGGGTTTGATACCTGAGGTAGCTCATTTAAAGCTAAGCTCACCTTCCTCCACAATTCACTACAATTGACTGTCAGTCCTTCCTTGCTGACCACAAGTGGTGCATTATCCAGTGCAACTCAGCCCATGATTCTTGTTTTCACCAGGTCTAAACTCACTGGGTCCTGATTTGGACTTTGTGAGCTATTGGTTTTCTATCAATAAATGACAGTGATCAATTTTCTGGGCTAAAGGGAGGTGGGTTTTCTGTGGTTTGCATTTCGCTTGTTATTTGCTCCTGTATTAAACAAAGGTTTTGCCCTGAGTCTCAAATTGAAGTGCCCAAACTTTAAAGGGTAGAGTTCTTGAAAAGGAAGAAAACAATTCCCCTGTAACCACACTGCTCAAGGCCAGACACACATTAATCTTCCCCAGCCAGGTTGTGACCCTCACCTCCACTAACTGTATAGCAAGCGAGCAGATTGGGTTACCTGTCACCCAGCTTTCATCAACCACCCATTAAACACATTTTTGCTTCTCTTTCTTCATTTTCTTCCTTGATTTTGCTGTCACTGACAGCAAAAATAGATGGCTTATCCTTCAGACTATATCGGCTCAGGACACCATTGTAGGAATTGAGGCTGCAAGTTATCTCTCAACTTCATTACAGACTCAGTTCGTGCTTTTGCATAAGACTTTTGCACCCAAATTCTCTGTAATAATTAGGCACCTAAATATTAGTTAAATGTCAGAATTCTTCTGAAGACCTGGGACTTTAACTCCTTTGTGCTTTATCTCCCTCTCACATCTATGTATCTTTGGTTAAAGATGTCTACAGAGAAATGCAGCCCATGGACCCAGACTACATGTTCCATTTGAACTCTGGTTTGGATTTTCTGTGACAAGACTTAGCCTTGTATGTTGCTAACACCTAGGACATCTCTGCATTATCTCCTTGATCCTTTGTGAAAGTTAGAGCAACCACTGGTAATTTTCAATAGCCGTAATGGGTTTAATATGATAATGGAATGCCCTAATCAAATAAACTCTACACAGGGGGAATATTCCAAAGGCTGAGAGCTAGAATGGGATTTATTTTGTTCTGATGTATTAAAAAAAATCGTCCCAGCAAAAGAGGTAATGAAACCTCTGTCTGCAGAGGGATTAAATTAACTTAATGGACATGCAAACTAGATATGCAGAGATACGTAAACTCCTTTCTGAAATGTGGAAGACTAGTGATCTTGGAAACTATCCTATCACTTGGAGCATAACAACCAGCTGAATTGTTGTGGTGCAGAGTGCAGCTGCAGAGTTCTTTATGAGATTTATTTTGCCAAAAACTGACTACAGAAGATTATTTTCAGTGCAGAACTAAGGCAGTAGAAGACAATAAACATTCGCAGTTTACTTTTTACGGTTTATGGTTTGGCTCTTAATACCGTAATGTCTGAAATTAGATTAAATTAGGTGCTGGACAGAAGAGGAAAATGGGTTAAGTGTTTAGATAGGCTAAGGGAACAGTACAGCATCGCATTTAGCATGAAGTGAATTACCGCTGTCATTAATAATGTATGCCTAAGCATTAGCATAATGCTCTGTTATTTACCTGCTCCACTCATTATGAAAATTACTTTAGAAGTCACCCCTGATTTTCTTCGCTTGTGCAAGCACATTGTGCTTTGTCATGACTCACATCCTTCCCTCCAAATTCTTCTCTGAATATTTTATTTTGTGGAACAAGAAACCTGCCACAGTTCATGTAAATAAACTTTTGCTTTGCATATAGGCATGTTTATTCAAAAAGAAACAAAGCAAGGCTGAAGAGAATATGTAAAAGACAAAGAAAGCTACAGGTGACATTAGTAACACATTTTCAGAGACCTTGAGAAATCAGGAATTATTTGTTGGTATCTTTATGTCCTAAAAAAACCAAACAACTGCTTAAACACTTTAGACTCACCCTTGTAATATTATATTTAATGTTATTAAAGAAGTCCTCCTTAGAAAAAAAATAAGATGGTAATCCACATACCTGAGGTCACAGATGAAGAATCTTCTGCCAGGGTACTTTTGGACCAATTCAAGAAGAAGTTCAGTACAAGCTCATTCTGAAAGAGAATAAAAATACTGTAGGTAGTATCATATGTTGTGCTCTGTTCCTTAAATTATTCCCCTCCAAGAAGATTGCTGGCAATTTTTAAATGTATATATTAGCGTTAGCAATAAAAGGGAGCCTTTCCCTTATTGTTATGGGCAAAGAACTCAGGGAATGACTTCTACTCAGGCCACGGGAACATGATGGTTCATGTTCCACTGTCTCAGGGATACTGCATTGGTGCCTACATGGACCTTTCTGTCAACACACTCCCAGACAGCGGCGTGTTGTGTGGGCCATAGAGTTTCCTTCTTGCTTGATCTACAGTAGCTGGAGATTTGTATTTGCAGCTGCAACTACTTTTACAGAGCAGGCTATCTGTAAAACAAATGCAGGAGACCATCTTTGCTGTGTAGTCAGCATGACACTTGCCCTTGGCACAGGACCGACCCCAAGCCTCTGACCTCGTGTGTGCCTCCCTGAGGCTCAGATGTTGTGTAAACCACTCTCACAAGGCAGCTTAATGGACACTTACACTGAAAAACTCCATACAGAGTTAAACCCTACCAGAAACCCACAGAGGGTGAAAGGGATGATCATATTTCACCATCCTGTTTAAAAGAGTAATTCACCTTATGTACTGCACCGTAACTTTTATTTTTATGTACTGGCCTGTGCTGTTCTAGTGAACACAGATAACAGGTAGTTACATCAGGCTGTAGGGAATTAAAACAATAAACCAAATCCCCAGATTTGAGTATTGTGTAAGGCAATAAAAATGTGAATTCTGAAATGGAGTCTTGAGACTCTGAATCAAAGGTGGACAGTAATTGCATTTTATTAGCTTTTCCATAAAGTTGTGTATCAGAATGACCATTCTTTAGGGTGGTTAGAATTGCTATTCATGCTGATGCTACTTGGACTGACACTGTAATGAATAGATAGAACAAGAGACTTTTCAAATTCTAGCATTAAAATGTCACTATTGTTTTTTTCCAGTCTGTAGAAAATAACCTGTCTCTTATCGACAAGATGTACTTCATGTAGCATTTGTGTTGTTTCCATTTGATAAGGTGTGGTGTAATTTGTGCAAGGAAAAAAGAAAAGGAAGAGGGTAGTGACAAATGCAGCTAGTGAGGAGTTAACATGTGGTTACAGGAACAGAGGAACAAGATGTGTATGTACATTGTAGAGATAAGATTTAGCAATCTGGATTTATTTTAACAGTTGCCTTTTATTTTTCATTCTACTGTTTGGAGTTTTTCCTCCCACACTGATATTTCTTTAAAAGAAAAATCAGGAAAAAAAAAGAAGGAGAAACAAACAGAATTGTTTTCCTTGAACTGAGTGACAAATCCTTAAGCTATTAGCAGTGGACTGCCAATACACCTGCCTGTCTGAGCATGACTAATTATTCCCTCATCTGATGAAGACAGCTTACAGGGGAAAGCCTATACACCTGCTTCAGCTTCCAGTAGCTTTAAACAAGAAAGTTATTCCCTGTGGGACCTTCATTCGCTCTTTCAGCACAAGTCCCATGTGCAGGAAATCTCCAGGGTTGAGAGTATATTTTTGGCAGCCCAGCCTTTATTTGACAGCATGAAAATAAGCAGAGAAACTCAAGTAGCCCTTCAAGTTCAAAGATCTTGAGAGAAGTGGGCAGGAGTTGGAAAGAAAGATACACAAACTGACTTGAAAGAGAAATAAAAAATTCCACATTGAGCAGCATGGTGTTCTTTCTGCTTCCTCTCCACCTACTCTTTCTGCAATAAATGGAAATACATGAACTGAGAAGTTTGTAAATAGGAGGTGAAAGGATTGTTTCAGTATTAGTTCCAAAATCTCATTCTAAAGTAGATAATACTCTGAAAATAAATTATATTTGGTTTAGGTCCAGAAGTGGGATTCAGACATATCTTACAACAGGCATGAACAGCACAGGTATGTACACTGCTGGTGCCACAGCACTGACTGCAAAGCCTTCCCTGCCTGTGTGTCCATCACACTCAAGAGGTAATGAAGCCTGGGGGGAAGCAGCAAGGCTAATGGTGGCAAGAGGAATGCAAAAACCTAACTATGGTCAGGTGTCGGGGCAGATGAAGCAGTCTGTCCAGGGCTAAGTGTTTCAAAAGCAATGAGGGGGAATGTCTCCTATGTGTTTGGGAGATAAGCATTTTGCACACTATTATTCATAAAACAGCAATTCCCCCTGAACTGTGCTAATCTGCCTGCTGCAGGACTCCATCATTTAGATTTCCACCAACAAAGTGTGGAGTCCACCCTGTGTCAGTAGACCTCCAAAGCACACACTGAACTTCTGAGTGATTCCTAAATCTGTGGGACCTCAATCATCTGGACCTCAGTTAATGGGATCATATAAGCTTAGAGTGAAGCATGCATCTAATTACACTGCTAAATAGAAACAGGTGTATCAGAGCTTAGAACATATGTATGACCAAAAGTGCACTGTATAAAGGGGATAGAGACCACTTCCAAACAAGCAGTTGTTTTAAGGAAGATGTGACCCTTGGTGGGAATCTTAGAGACTCTGTGACAGTCTTGGAAGATAGGCAGGCACTGAGGATGACCACAAGTATTCACTTACCCTTCCCTCCTGGAATTCTTACCTTTAAATCATCAAATGGAAATTCCCTACAGATCTGCACATTTTTGGATTCTTAGGAAAGCCTCCTATCATTTGTCTAACCATTCTTACCTAAGATGACAACAGTCTTTAATAGGTAATGCTGACATTTTGCAGGTCACTCAATAACATTAACCTAAAGGGGAGCAGCCAGATACCTGTGGTCAGCCTGGCTAGAACTCAACACATGACCTTTTTTTCAGCCCTTAAACTCGAAAGGGATGAATTCCACCTTTACTTACACTAGGATACAAATGAAATAAACAATTTCAGTGGCATTGGGGCAGCTGGCACAGCCCTGCACCACTGTAGCATGGTAGAATTTGCCTGCTGCTCTCCATCAGAGACTAACTAGAGAAGTGCTCCACTGGTAGTGAAATACAGCCAGATTTCAAACCTGATTTAATTTTGATAGAAAGAAAAGCAGCCTCCCCTCTGCTTTCAGCTTTCTTTTCAGCTGTGCTAGAGTAGATTTGGGGTCAGAGAACACCCATGTGCCTGTTATACTTTAACAGGATGGAGAATCAGCAGGAAAGAAAGAAATCAGAAAAAGCTGACCTTGGTGCAGCTGTTAAAACTTCAGGCAAGGACAGTGGAAAAGAGAGGCCTTTGAACCCTCCCCATTTTGGATCTGCTGGATGCCTTGCCACAGGAGTACAGGGGTGGTGGGAGTTCAAGGGACCCACACATCTTGGGGGCACTTTGTACCACCACGTTCTGTTCCCCTGTATGGGCACTGTGGGAGCTATTTTCTCATCTCTGCAAATCCCAAGTAGCGCCAGTGAATAAAATAGAAATGAAAAATGGGAAGCTCTTATCAAACTTGATTACTTTTACAGTGTAAGACATTAGTCACTCTACAACAATGCTGTGGTCCTCATTTTTACTGTATGTTTGAAAATGAGTGAACATAATTTACAATCATTTCCACTTACACCCTCTTTAAAGCTCTTTTATACAGCCAATAAGTCACCATAATGCTGTTTATAGAACCTATCCATAGCTGAAACATTGTCACTATTTCCTTACCTGTTTGCATTAGATTTAGCTTTGCCCCCACAGTCTTTACTTAATTTGGATACTTAGAAAATCTTTATAGACTGAAATCTCAGAAGATGTAATTATTTTTTTACTGATTAGCCTACTGTGCACCTGCACTGACTCTTATGTTTTCCAGACGTTCCCACCATGATAAACAAACCCCTCAAATACCCAACAACATCAGTTTTTTTAAGACTATGTAGTTTTGCAAGATCAGTATGCACATCTAGTGTCTGAGCTGTGTTATCAATAACTATATAATACCCAGTTATTATAGTTATTATATCAAGAGCTATATAATATCCACAAATTAAATGCCACGTCTTTCAAATTATGAGAGATGGGAAGATTATCCCTACAATGTTACCAGCTGGCTGAGGGCACCACATGCACACTGTTGTGATATAAGAGATTGCCTTAGGGTCAGTTTTAGATTTTTCACTTGCAATGTCCAAGCCATGTGCAAGTTTTCTTTCCAAGACAAGTATAAAGACATTCAGCTTTGTGAATGCTGCGGTTTGACACCAGGGCCAAAAGCAGACTAAATTAATGGAGCCTTACCTTGCTTTTGTGTCCCTAGGCAGTGTATAACCCTTCTACAATGCAGCCATAGAATGACAGGCTACTAGGGCAACCCTAATTTATATTATGAGACTTGCAGTCTCCATTCAGCTCATCATTCAGTTGGAGTTGAGTGAAACAGAAGTAACAGTAGCCAGCAGCAGCTGCTTTTTGTCACAGATTTGATTCATGTTTTGAGAATGTATGTTTGTCATCTTCTGTGTTACCAATCTTCAGTTCATTGTTTCTTGATACTTCACCTCTTATTAGTGACATCACTTGGTTGTTTTGCCATTTCATGAAGTAAAACTCTAGGGGTCTAAAGACTGCTGAGGATGTTGCCTTGCAAATCTAGAAAACCCAGGTACTTCAGTGTATGCAGGCAATGAGTCAGTCAGCAATGATGCAACTGGCCCAAACTGAAATATTCTTATGCTGGGATCATAAATATTGCCACTGGTTTGGGGGGAATAGAATGAAATTTAAAATAGGCACAGAAACTTGTTTTTGATCCTGTCCTAACTGATTCAGTATCAGCTTCTGTGTTAATAGTGACTGATGTAAAGAATACAGCTTGTTGTTCATGTATACAGTCTGGTGGTGGAGTTATTTATAACAGAGTGTTAACCTGAGTTTAAGAAAATCATTCCTATTCTAGGCAATTTTTCAATGAATATCTAAGAGGAAGTCAATGCATGAGGCTTATGCTCAAAGTGAATGACAGACTTCAAAAAAATGCCTTGAGTAGGGATAGATATGAGTATATTTCATCATTTAAACTAGTCCAAGAACAAATATCTCCATCAACTGATGTGTCTGCATTTATTGGGTATGATACTAAAGTTCAGAGATGGGAAAGGAAAAGTTTCTTTATTAAAGAAGGGTTTAAAGAAACATTTCATTCTGTTTGAGCTCAGTGCAAATGAGAAGGCAGCTGTTTTCCACCTCTCCTCTTTCGTTCCAACCATTTAGCAGAAAAGGTCAGGGACGTTCTGACATACTCTTAATTATAATATGATTTTCATAATCAGAACTTAGTCTGGACGAAGAAGCATGCACTTAAGGCATGACTGAGGAAGGAATTAGGATATAATCTGATTCTTTCTTCATTTCTAGGATTTGTGGTTACTTAACTGCTAGAACCAAGCATGCAGTCAGTCCTGTGTGGACTGCACTAAATTTTTCAGAGCTGAAAATGGTGTCTAGTCAATCAGGGCAATGTGTTTACAGTGATAACAAGGGTATTTTATAATGAAATAAAAGTTCTTCTCTCCATCTCAGACAATACTCCAGCCTCCTGTACAGCTACAACACAGCTACGATATAGGACAGGTACATTTCAGCATAGAGAAATTACTGTGGCAAGAAAGTAAAAGGAACCCTGTTCTATAGGCATCTGTTCTTGATTTCTTCACATATTTATGAATTAATTATTTATTCCCACATAGTTTTACTATTTCATGACAGTTTGCTAATGCTTGAGAACAGACAACTCACTAAATGGTTTCAGCCAGGCTCCACAGCAATTTGAGAAAAAGAACAAATTTGACTGCAAAGTTGTCACAGGCACAAAAAGAGACAAAATAATAGTATTTATTTTTATCAAGAAGGCCTCCTAGCTTGGCTTTCTGCTCAGGCTAAAGCCAAGAAGACACCATGACACTTTTAAAAGAGTCACACCAAAGTGAAAAGTCAAAAAGAAGGGAATACAAAGGAAATTACCCACTGACTGGTCTCCTTGTCCTAAATGGGTCAGAACATGTCAGTATTTTCTGAATTTCTCACATCTCCCAGCAGGAGTAGCATATTGAAGTAAAAATAATAATTCAATGTTTATGCAGTATCAATAACTTTAAAGGTTATCATCTAGAATTGTAGGTTAGCTGCATGGTGGCAAAGCAAGATGATTTCCCACATGCAGTAGCAATTTACAGACGGAAACAATCTGCTCATTACTTCATTTGATATCGTGCCCTTCAAGTCCAGCACACCAGTAGCAGCACAGCCCTCTTAGGCACAAAATTGCTTTCTTCTCCTCGTGGTTCAGTACTAAAGGCTGTACCAGCCTGGAAATAGCCACCCCTGGGCTTGTTCAGAGCCACAGCAGTGTATGTCCCCCGGCAGGTCTGCCTGCATTTACCTCCGAATACCCTAGTTGTGGTCGTGTCCCAGTGTCCCAGCAGCAATGTGCTGGGAGAACATTCCCAGCTCCACGGGTGCTGCAGGCCCATAAAGGGAGCACAGAAGGCGTTAGGAAGCCCATTGTAAGGCAGCTGCTCTGGCTGATCACTGACCCATGCACAGGCCATGGAGTGGGAGGGAGAACAGAGCTTCTGTCCGTGACAGGGAAACGTTTTTATTACTATGCCAGGGCTTTAAGCAGTCTAATTTTCCAGCTGTAGATTAGGCTTCCACACAGCAGTGCTTGCCCCAAATTGAAAATCTGTGTACCTTCCAGCAGCCCAGAGCACAGCAGAAGATACCCAGCTTTACATTTCTAGGTCACTGGCTTATATCAGCTTTCCCTCAGCTGTGACCAAAAGGGGCTAATGTAAAATAAACCCATGACCCTAATGTGAGTATGAGAAAGGAATCACAGAAATGTTAGGCTTGGAAGGGACCTCTGGAGATTATCTAGGCCAAACGCCCTGACAAGGCAGAGTCACCTAGAACAGGTGCCACAGGAACATGTCCAGGTGGGTTTGGAATGTCTCCAGAGAGGGAGACTCCATGACCACCCTGGGCAGCCTGTTCCAGAGCCCTGCCACCCTCAATGAAAAAACATTCTTTGTGTTGAGGTGAAACTTCTTGTGTTTTAATTGCAAACAATCAAATCAAACTTGTGTAGATTATTTGGCAAGTTCAGTCAAGGGAGCGAAATACACAGGTCAGCTGTTTGTACCAAATTAGGCATAACCCTGTGAGACAAATAGTTTTTATCCTCTGGAAATCTCAATTTCAACTCAGGGCTGAGAATTTATATTCATATTAATAAGAAAACTCCTGTTTGTTTTGCATATGGACAATTTCCTCTTCCAACTACATTACACAGCCACAGCTGGGAAAATTATATAGTTAGGCAGCAAACATTTTTGTCCTTCTACAAGATGTTTGAAATTTTGGAGAACAAACATCCTATCATACCCTCTTTTGGTATCCCAGACTGTCTATGCCATTAAATCAAAGCAGCCCCCGTTTGAGCTATGGCCTGAGGCCATGGGACATGACATGGCTCACCCAGCAGAGGCCCAAGCTCTGCCAGAGCATGTGCCAACAGTGAAAAGTAGGGTCAACACATGAGCTCGTGCCTTGGCTCAGTTGAATTTACTGGGCTCTACAGAAGCCTGGGATATAGTGTAAAGCATCATTTTTTCCTGCCTGACAGGTTTCCTGGCAACAGCTGGTCACTGGAGGATGCTCCTTTCTCTCAGTCCCTGGTGTCACTGTCAGTAATTGACCATTCAACTTCTGAAGTGATGCAGCATCATGGTTTAACATCTTCCCAGGGTGCTGCTCTCAGCCCTGGATTTTATAATGCTGAGGTGCATAAGGCTTTGTCCTGTCCTAGACAATGAAAGGGCAATGTTTGTTACCATTTCAACTTTCCATTTTTAAACATAAGAACCTCAAATCTCAGAAAGCAGTAACGAATAAAAAATGAGAAAACACTAATTTTAATGGAAGCAATGTATCACTCTGATAAGATTGAAACCTTCTGGACTTGGTCTTGTTTGCAAAACAATTTCTTCTACATGTTAACTACATTTTGAAATGGGTATTCCTGGTCTGAAAGAATGGAACTTTTCATTTAACATCTGTCAAAATCAGACTTTTCAATATTTCAAAGCTTACTCCTTTTTTAGACATTACATTCCTCAGAACCTACTCCATTCTGTCAAAAATTCAGTGAATCACTACTTTTCAATGGCAGTAAAGAAAGAAAAGTTTTTCTGAAAAATGCCCTGCCAGGTCTAATAAACTATTTCTCCATCATACTTGTCTTTGTCTTAAGTTTTGATGAATGCTGCAATGGTTCCATCCCAAAACAACTGCATTAGAAGATGTGTCACTTATGTAATTTATTTTTTTTTCCCCAAATGAGGCAATGGAAGGCTTCCTGAATCTTTTGGTATAATATCACATGCAAACTAAAAAAATGCTGGAAATGCTCACATTAGCCAGTTTCCTGGAGCCACTTAACAGCTGCTTCAAATAGAGATTCAAATCCTTCACTCTTTTATGTTCAAGATCCGTAAAAGGTAAATGCCATGAGTGGGGAAACCTGCAAAATAAGAATATTTGCAAGCATAACTCTCATACTGTAGTTGCTGAAAATATTTTCAGCTCTGTTCAACAGAAGAAAGTCAGGACTTTTGCAGGTAGAGGAAAGGATGGGTACAAGGTCCAGAGTATTGTTTACCCTCTCACTCTGGTTCTTCTAATAATTTGCTGATATTTTGTTTCATACTGTAGTACTTTTTCTGTCTAAATAATGAATTAAAAACCAAAAAAAAATAAATAAAATCTAAAAGGCAGTTATTTCCATTTTATAATCTAAATAATTGGCCCTTTATGGAAAAAGGAAAACACTGCCCTCCCCACTTTTTGCACTGTGCACAGCACAACAGATCTCTGATCTCAGCCCAGGGCTCATCTGTACCCACCCCTACAACAGAATACTGAGTACCAAAGCCTTACAGCAACAATGTGACATTTGATGAATATATCATTGCTTGCATTTTTACTTCAGCTAGTTAGAGTGTAGATCAGTTTTTCAGAGCAGGTCCCTGATCCCATATGTAATTTCAGGTACCAGCATAACAAAACCAATATATGAAAACAAACGATCGCCATAGCAAAAAAATCAATCCTAACAAAAACAGTAACAATAATATTAGTAAAAGTAATGGTCTTGCTGAATTTTTATGAAGATTAATTTAATTTCAGTTTAGTAAATGAATCACACATACATAGAATGGCCTTATGTCAATTTTCAAATGCTTTGGTGGTTGAAAATGTCAAAACCTCACATTTTTTCACTTGAATCATCTTTGAATTGTAGACACAATGCACATTAGATCAATCAAAAGGTTAGATTTTTAACAATACACATAATCAATTTATATTAACCTTGTCCTGACAAAGGGTATTTATCTCTCAGGTTGATGGAGATTTAGAAAAGCTATCTGCTAAATTGCTCATAATGGGCTTTGTGGTATGGATTACTAATCCTAGGACTCATAATTAACATTATGATTTATGTCTTCTAATGTATGTTATAGAGAAAGGCAGAAGTTTTGACCTGGTTGTACTTCATGTTCCACCACCCCCACTGGAAATAGTCAACTGTGTCTTGTTTACAAACCTCTCTTTTTTCTGCTACAACCTTATTTATGCACTAGACCTCAAGAGGCCTCTGAAGGTTTCAGACAAATGATTAAGGAGCTGTCTAGTATGTGATGCATTGCAAAGGGACACTTGGCCAGCCTTTACAGAGGCAGTTGGATAGTGCAGAGAGGAAAAACTCCACGCTGGTATAGCTTAGTTGGCAATTAAAACAGCGATGGACCAGGATGGCAGCAGCATACTGTATGCGTGTGCGAACTCGGGATTATTTTTGCCCATGGCACTGAAAGATCAGGACTCTGTGAGGGGCTGCACAGATGAATAGCAAGAGGCCACTCCTGCCTCGTGGAATTGCAGTGGCAGGACACATAAAGAGGTGGGGGAAGTGAGATGACCTAGGATCTTGACATGTAAGAGCTGTGCAGATAAAAATAGAGCCCAGGTCATTTGACACACATAGACAGCCTGTGAATGTTCTGGGTTCCTCTGGGGCACAAAGGGACTTCTTTCAAGGAATGGTAGGGAGGAGCTGTTTGGAAGCAGCTTAAAATGAATTAGACCATGTAACACAAAGAGAAGGCTCTGGCTGCAAAATGCAGGCCCTCAGAAGATGCACCCTAAGCACAGTGGCCAAACAGAGGACAGAGAAACCGCTGATTGATAGCACCAATAACTGCTGGGGTGAAGGACAATATGAACCTTGTGGTGGCACGGAGCCCTTCTTTAAAGGGCCTTTGCACTTTTGCTGAATTGCATCTGTGGCTGAAACTGGCTTTGCCCTTGTGAATGCACTCATGTTAGAAAAGGTGAACTTCCCACCCTGATACTCAGCTTTGCAGCTGTCTTAAGTGGATCAGAAAAACATAAACTTGCACTGTGTGCAGCCATCCTGCACAGCAGATTCCATCCCCTACTTGTTGGCTTGAACATTGCTCTGTGTGCAAATTATGTCACTTAAATGCTTTCTCGGGTGAAAGGACTTTTGGCCTTTTACAAAATAATAATTAAACACAATTAATACTCTCTCTGAAAGCAAATATGTAGGAAGATGCTAGAACGCAAGGGCTTGCTTGGGGCAGCTGTGCTTGTACTTGTAAATACGGGGGAATGTTCAAATGTTTCTTGCAATACAGTCAGTATTCAACACTTGTATGAAGCACTCTTATATTGCATTGTTTTCTCCTAATGAGACATGAACATATACAATTTCACAGAAACAACACCAAGCAGAAACCAAGTCTTTTCTGTTAGCAGTTCCAATTATTCTAGTAATATTAAACATTTTACTTTTTAAATAATACATTTTTAAACTGATTTAGTGGTTACATTGTGGAACAAGGCTTTTTCCTTCCTTTGAAGCATCTGGCATCAGACAGAGTTGGAGCTTTGTAACACACCAATAGACTAATGGTCTGATATGGTATGGCAGTTTCAGTAATAATAATAACAACAATTTCCTATAAAGAAATAATTAGTTTTTTGTTATTAGGATAAAATCTGGGATACATGAAAAGCCTCAAATTAATGAAGTTCTGTTTGAAAACAAACCAAAACTTTAACTTTAAAAAATATGGCTATCAAGAAATATCACAAAATGAATTGCTTTAACACAATCTTGGAGAAATATCATGCAGTGACAGGTTACTGCTGGGACTGAATTATGACAATAAACCCCTGGTCGTCTCAGAGACAACCTCAGTATATGCACATCAACACTCTGTGAGTTCTGAAGTGTGCTTTGTCTGTGAGAATGTTGTGAGGGATTTTATTAAAGGTAGGTTTATCTATAAAATGGCTAGTACCACTCTTGAAATTCACTACAGGGTTTCTGAGGTCTATGCATTTCTATAGAGAAATGTATTTTCTTTCAAAGGGCTCTGGTCACCACAGGAAAAAATCATAAACAGATACTTGCTAAGTTTAAAACCTCATGGCTAGTGTGCAAATACTCCCAAATCAAAATCATTATTCAAACGCTGCATTATTCTTGCAGTATTTGTTTAGTGAAATTTTGATTTTCACCAGCTGCTGCAAACAAGTTCTTGTAACCCAGTGATAATGAATCAAATTGGATTCAATAAAATCCCCTCAGGTAGGAGAGAGATTCTTTAGAATAAATTAATCTAAATCCATTTAACTGAATGCTTCTCACAAGTTTGAGGGACTATAAAATTTGGATCTGAAATTTTTGGACTTAAAGTCAAAACCATGTTGTTTGTGGCTGTGTACTTCAGGTCAAATGCCAAAGACCTTCATAATTTTCAAGTATATCACTTGAATCTCAACTTGGTTCAAGTAAAATGCTTGCATTTTAGGCCAGATTTATGTTTTATTGTAGATAGAGCCGGAGGAAGGGTTTGTATCAGGCGAGTCAGAATGACTGTTTAAAGAGGACTACTTTGTTCTCAATGGAGAATTCAGTATAATGTATAGGATATTTGTAGAAAAAATAACTCCACTTGTATTACTAAGGCCATGGACAATCATTATATAAAGAAAAGCTGTTTTGTGTAAGACAGAAATAAACTGCGGGACTCATTGTCCCAGGGAACTGCAAAGAAATAAGATTCAGAAAATGAAAAGCAGGTTTAGACATGCACATGAATAAAAAGTAATATTCAGAATTATTGCAACTAATGATGGCATATTTTTCAAAACATTTTAAACTGAATGATGTGAGGCACAAAGTTTTGGGGCCAGAACAGCACATAAGGTCATTGTATATTTCTCAGCTGAGGAATATGTGCATCTTTTTGTAAGCAGGTTGTTCATGCCTGCCAATGTCAGAAATTGGCTTGTTTCTGTTCTGATCCAGTGCAAACATTCCTACATTGCTTTAATATATGGATTTTGGTATGAGTTTTGATAAGCCTCATGAAGAAAATAAAAACTATTAAAGGTCTTATGGCACCTTTAATGAAGTCAATACCATTTACCCTTTGATTTCAGGAATACTTTTGTCAAGCCCAAGCTGCTCTCCCTTCTCTCCTCCCAGTAAAAAAGGAACAATAAAACATATAAAAGCTAGACTGTCATAGTGGTCTGTAATTCAGTTTCTTCTGGGGCTGAATAGAAGGCTTGATAGAGTATGTCGCATTGCCTTTGTGTTTCTAAAAATATGTCTGCTGTGCATATTCTCACAGACTTATCTGAGCACAGAGAGAACCACTTAACAGCAGAATAACATTCACTAATGTGCTGCCTTACTCTGGGAGGGCATGAGATGGGAATTGCTTCTGAAGGTGGCTGTGAAGTTTTGAGAACTGGTCGAACGATTTTTCCACGAAAGTGACCACATTGCAGGTTTGCACCACCTGGATCAGATATATCTGTGTTGGGGGAAAGGGAGAAGCAGAAAAGAGAAATTATCAGAGAGGCACATTTAAAAAAAAGTACAAGAGAAAATATAGGGTGATTTTAGCAAAGAAAAACCTTCCTTTAATGTAGTGCCAAGTGCCAGAGAATTCAGTCTGTAATTCATAGTCTGTGCTGCACAGAAAGAGAAACTTGCCTGGATAGAATACAATTCAAACACTGAAAGATCACTGCAGTTTGTGAAAACTAGTAGTGCACCATTAAAGCATCATATAACAGCCTCCAATTTCTATTAGGCTTCCTAATTTTGTGCCATGCTTTCCTTCTGGATGCTTTAATTAGCTCTTGATTTATTTTTCACTATAGGGCATGAACTGTTCTCCTTAATGGCTCCCTGCAAATATCTGTCTGCCTGGTGTTCTTTCTCCCTGGTAGCTCATTGCTTATGGCACTGCTGTTCATCCTGTGATCCTTTTAATGTGGCACAAGCACATCTTCTATAAAGGAAGAGGGAGAGTATATAAGCTCTCAGAAGAGTCGTTAAAGATCAAGGCAAAAGAGGGCAAGCAAGGAACATAATACATACGGAGTCAGGCTTTTTGCTGAATCCCAAAATGGTGGCTCTTGCGATTGACTTCTCTGTGTCCAGCATTATCCATTCCTGGGGCACACTCTCTGGAGCTGGAGGCTTTCCAGAGCCCGTCACTGATATCTGTACAAGGGCGTGGATCAAGTTATTGAGTTTAACAGGAAAGCACTCCAAACTTTCCTTTATTTTCCTGAAGAAGAGACAAACAGAAGAGGTTCTATTTATGCTTCTGTTTTGTTTCCATTTCTTGATCCCTGTTTTCATGGCTGCAAGACCAAAAAATCCCAAATTCTAAAGCCTACCTCACACAAACACATACCCACATAAACACCAGTCAGTGCTACTAGCAGCAATGCAGCACATCTAGCCCAGAGCTCTACTGCTTAAAGGAGCACTCTTGCCATAGCCTGTCTTATGACATAGCTTGGAGCAGTTAATTCTTCATTAGCAGGATAGCATCAGCTTTCTTTCAGACAATAGAGACAAGCAGAACATTTCCATGTCTGTTGAGGGGCTCCAGGGTTGAACAAGTGTTCATTTTGACAAGTAGGAAAAAATGCACTGTTACTATATTTATTCCTGGTTTCATGGGCTTATGCATGTCTGGGTAAGGTCTTGGATTCAATTTGTGATTTAGCTGTGCATGATGTGTTGCTAAATCCTCTACCCAGCCCTTAAAAGCTCTATCCCTGTGTAACTGCTTAAGACAAATTTAAAAAAAAACCAACATTAGAGAGAAAATTTCTCTCAGTATCTCCCTCCATCTCATCCCTGTGCAAGGGGAGCCAGAACACACTTCTAGTTTGCTAGAGTTATAAGATACTTCATCAGAAAAGACAGAGTAGATAAAACCAACCTAGATACACATGTAGATATGTGCTGCAAACGTGTTTTAAAGTCAAAATGAACAGACTTGAGAAATAACACTGCAAGATAATCACAGGTCTGTTCTTTGAAGAGTAAGATGCAGTACTCATTAGAAATCACTTGCCCTCTTGAATTCAATTGCTAATTGAATTGTTAAGACCTATTAACTTGTGATGGTAATTTTTTTTCTGTTTCCCTGCTTATTTCTATAGCTCTCTGAAGATATTCAAGATAGGTTCTGATGTTATAGAACAACAATCCATTAGTTTCAGGCCATATGGCAGCAAACCTCTACCAATTTGTCAGGGGTTTGTTGGCGTTTTTTCCTTTATTCTTTTTGTTTCTTCTATTTTTATGACTATATCTAACTAGGTTACAAGCGCTGACAATATCCTTAACCAGCCTCATCATCCCTTGTTCAAAGCTCAGCAAATGCTTCACCTGTCATTTCAAATTAAATTCTTATTCATGGGTTTCTGTGAGTGGGTTGGAATTGTAGGGCAATCATTTGAAATCAACTCCACTCATCACATTAGCCTGATTTTCATGATCTCAGATGCTCTGGCTAAAGTCTGTAGTTTCACAGATGCAACCATACAAGAAAGAATAATCTACCTACTGACAGCTCCCCAGCTCACCCTGCCACCCCCCCGCCCTACCCCAAATTCAGATTTTATTCAAAATAGTGTGTGAATTTATCACACACTAATCAGGCATAGTAAACTAAGAAGATGTATATATTTTTCTTAATGTAATACAAGGAACGGTATCTCTGAATTGATTTGGTTAATTATCTTAATTATTAATTACATTCTCCAGAAACAGATACATGCAGACTATTTAATAAATTAAACAAATTAACACTCAAATGTAAAACAAGAAAACAAATCTAATTTCAAAATATTAGTACAAAATCAATTCAGTGCTGATTAATTAGGCTGCTTCAGGGGTGAACTTTTCCTTTTTAACTCCCATGTATTTAATTTAATGTGTAGTTTAAACACTTCCTAAATGACTGAGATATTAGGTTATAGAATCTGTAACTGGCCATATAATAGCAAATCAGTTAGGGAATTTGCCACATTACTATAAGAGACATGTTAACTTTGCAGCTAAAGATATTGCATTTTAATTCACATAAAGCAGGTTACATCTTGTAAATTAGTACTAATTCAGACATCATCACTACACAGAACAGCCTGATATCAGAGTGCCACTATTCTTTCCATGGGTCCATTAGGTTTCTAAAATACTTTCAAAACCCAGATTGCTAATCACACACTTTAAATCTAAACAGAGGCTCATTTTGTCATTGTGAATTTTTCCTGTGAGTTCAGTTATTACATTTAAAATCAAATAAAAAGTGTACACTGTTTTCTCCCACTCTTGATATTATGTTTTGTCTGCATGCAGTCCTTTTTGTTAGACTAGAAAACACTAAGCAATCCTTGTGTCATACTATCAACAAAGAATTGAAAAGGCCTCTTTGTTATTCTGATACCTTCACAGCAAGGTAGAACAACTCTGGTTCTCTGAGCTTTCTTTTTAGGGCAAATTGGCTCAAGGAAACCCTCTTTGCCAAAAGCTGCTTCCTAACTGTGCATAGAACAATGGGGTACATCAAACCCATGTGTCTTATCTGTGTGAAATTTTGCAGCGTATTTTTGGTCTGGATTAGTTCAATGACCCAGTTTACCCTATTGTGGTATCTGATTCTCCTTTCTGTTGGCCTTTTTAAAGTTCATCCTGAGGACCAGTGGTGAAAGTTTCTCCTTGAGCTCCCCCAGATCCTCATACACCTCCTTTTCTCTATAGTCATGTTAAGATTAGCAGTAGTGAGAAGAAGTTGGTGAGGTCATGGGTAATCCTTGCCAAGGTCCTCTTGCTCCCTGGCCATTACCCCCTTTGCCTGTGCCTAAAACTGGCTCTGCCTTTGCAAAGATGACAGAAAGTTTCTTATTTACTGCAGAGCTCTGGTAGTCCAAGCTGCTTGGCAAATTAGTGCCTGATGGTCTATAGACAGCAAAACTGAAGTGAGCAATACAAAGGACATCTAAAGCACAAGTTCATCAGAAGAAAACAGGAAACTGTCACTAACTAGAGTAACATTAGCAGTGAATCCCAATATTGCTAACACTGTTTTCAGACAGAAAAATACTCTTTTTTCCACATGATAATAACTGTGCACATTGGTGTTTGACCTACTTCTCAGAAAAGTGAGTTAAATATCTGGGATTATTGAAAAGTAATGACATTCCGCTTTCCACCTGCTGAACTGACTTTGAATTCCAGATTTGGCTCACAGTCTTTCCACAGAGCTGTCAAATTATACTGTCAGGTAAAACATGAACAGACTGGCTGCCTGCTTGGGTAAACAGAGATGGATGAAAAGTTTGGCTAATGTTTTCACTAGTTACTAGTGAAAGTGACTTGATTTTTTAGGAAGCAGACATTTCTTATGGGACTGGTATTGTGAGGGATAGTGCTTAGATCTTTTTTTTGTTGGACACACCAACCTTTCTACACAGCACATACACTCATTATTACTGGCTAATTATTCAGATCTTAGTCTTAATACATAAAATAATTATTATTCATCCCAAACTTCAGAATAATTTTCTCTATCAGTCTTGATGGTATCCTGCTTCTCATTTCCATCCAGCCCTGAAAATAACTTAGAGTATAATGAGCAAAATTTATTTTCATGGGCTTCTCAGATGTTAATGAATGTTGTTTCATTTATATTCCACATTTCCATCCATGAATTTACCAGCCTCCATTTTAAAACAAGTTGGGTACTATGCCCCAAAAGCTCTTAATACAGCTTTCCAGAATATTACTGCCTTCAGCAACAGACCTTTTATAATTTTCAGTGATATTCATTCATAGACAGTTGGTATCCTTTCCATGTACAGTAGTGATAACCCTTCAGTTTAATACCTTATTTCCCACTGTAATGGTATACAAGCAATAATCATACTCTTTTTACTACTTAACTTGTTAGGCTTTAAAAGCCAGGTTTACTTCCAGACTAACTCTTATCCAATGGGCTGAGCACATCAGGTACTTTCCTGAAGTGCATCTTCCAGTCTACTTTCCCTGCTAGTCCTCCCAGAAGGCTCTCCTAGGACAGATGATGTTCCTGTCCCCTGAGTTTGTGGCATGTGGAGTTTGTGCAACAGTATGAATGTCTCAGACAGCTTAAATTCAAGAAGGAAGTCTGCCTTCTGTTCCTTTGAGACACATATAGCACAACCTTTACAAACTACTTGAACGCTGCCAAAATAAAGTTTAGTGCTGTAGTTTTGTCTACAGCCTTTCAGATGCCACCAGCTTTCACTGTGTTTTAGCTGCTTGGGAAATTTCTTGCTGAAATATCTGCAGCCACCTGAGAAACAGGGATTGACTGCAGTTTGAGATTAGGGTCATGCTTTGAAAGGAGTTACCGTGAACTGTCCAGTTTGAAAATGGCTGGCATTTCTGACTTGGAGTGGAAATGCTAGACCAGGGCATTGAGAGGTACCTAAAAAATGACTGCATTAATAAATGAGTAAAGACAGCAGCACCTCCCTCAACCAGGCTGCTGAAGGTATGCAATGAGCTTCCCTGGTAATTGTCAGATCCACCCTGCATCTCTTATTCATGGGTTTCTATGAGTGGGTTAGATTGCACACTGCAATCAACGGAAATCAACTCCATTCATTGCATTAGGCTAACTTTATGCTCTTAAAAATAGTTTTAAATACACACCCCTTCGCAGGCACATTAAAAATGTCAGGCAGCATGCCACATCATCCTGACATTTGAAGACATCTGCCTAAAACCATAGAGGAAATTTATATCCAGAGGTAAAATGGGTTTCCAGTTTCTGGTAGAACTGTGTTATCAGGGGAAGAGGAATGCAGGGACGTAAAGGATCAAACTGAGTTTCAAGGATCAAACTGAGTTCAGGGCAGATGCTGGAGAGACAACGATGTTTCATTTGGCACGAGGTGCACAGGACTGACAAGGAAACACAGAAACTCTTGTTTAACTCTCAATTGGTGCATTGTTTATCCACAGTCTCAGGGTGTGACCTTCCAGAAGGCTCTAAGTTGTGAGGCTTAACACTGCCACTCATCAGCTCCTAACAGGGAACTGACCCCATGTGAGAAGAATACAGCGCACAAATGAGACCACAGACGGTTGAACATTCTTAAATCAAGAATGAGGCTAAAGGAATTTAGTAAAACACAGAACATTTTATGATCCTGACAGGGGTCAGTATGTTACAGTCCAAACTCCAACAGCATTGTTCTGCTGGCTGAAAAGGTGATGGCAAAGAACAAATTAACACTGTTCTGCCAGGAATATGTGTGACATCATTCATCATTTTGTGTTGTTTTTAAAAAACAGCAGGGGCAATGTCAGTATTATTGCTAAAACCAAACTCAGAAAATTTCTAAAAGCAACCTATTTCTGCAGAACTACAGAGAAATACTGTTCTCCTGTTTCCACTAGCAGAAGATTGGGATTTTCAGTAGATACATTACATGACTGGATCTGAAAGATTACAATAACTACCTTGTACTTAGAAATGACTTTCTGTTGGCAGCGTTTAACATTCCAATGACCACACTCCTTGTCTAGAAAGGAACATTGTAAAAACAATAAAGGGTTTTTGGAAGTAATTATAGAGAAAAAGAACTACAAACTGCGAGGGATTTGAGAGCTACTAGAAGTTTTGTTAATAATCAGAACTTTCAATTTCCTTGTCTTTCTAAGGACAGCTTGAAAAATAGATACTGGAATAAGCTACAGAATGACCATGAGAAGTACATTACTGGATTTTTTCTTACACTGATACTTTGTATAGCAAGGAGATGAGAAATAATTTTTCTGAAGGACATCAATAAAGATGATGCAGGTAACACAAAGCCCACAGAAATCTCAATATATTAACATTCCTAGAAGCATGTTTGAAAACGTTTTTACGGAGGGGCAAGTTCTGCATGGATCTGGTTATCAGGCCATCCCAAAATCTTCACTTTGAAAAGTGCCTGGACACAATTTCCTAGAAGTTAAACTACTACTAGACATGAAGGCTGATGTTCTGCCCATGCTTAAATGTGTAGAAATGTTAATACATTTTTTCATTTAACACAAAATTTTCAAATTAATAGAAATTAGAATAAAGAGGGGGAAAGCTCCAAGAGAAATAGAACCCATGGAAATTCAGGAGCTAATGTGAAGGGATTTTCTTGTTGTAAATGAGCATATATAATACAAACATATTCTGAGAATATTAATTGCACTCTAGTAATATCTGACTTTTCTACATGATATAATGATCTCTATGGACAACAACAAATCTACACATCAGCATTTCAAAGGTAATTGGAACAATAGCCCTGGAGTTCACTGAGCACATTTTAGCAGAAAATGCAGTTTCCAACAAGAATAGAGCCCACAGAACTGTACAGGTCTGAACCATTTTGTTGGTGTGCAGTAATCAAGTGGAATTTCCACTCTGAAAGCCTTCAAATCCTTAACACCATCTCTAACAAGAAATCTAATGGGAAGGAGGACGTGCTGGCCTCCAAGTCCTACCTGTAGTCTCCCTGAGCTGAACAGATTTCCTACCCCTAATATAAAACTCTACCAGGCAGCAAAGCACACCAACTCTTCTTACTTCCAAAACAGTTTTGGGCCACATCTCCTTCCTAATGTCAGCTGTTATTCTACAGGCTCTGGCAGAGGAACACTGCAGATGAATTCCCATTCTGAAGTCCCTCACCTCCTTCACCCTAACCCTCAAAATACTCACAATCACCTTGTCCAACTCCAAGAAAGAGCATGGAGATACAGCTCTGTTCCAGATCAAGTCTTCATCCTTAGTTTCCCAGCAAAGCAAGGCTGCAGTGATGCCAACAGTAACCATTGTCTTATCCAACTGAAGAGCAATACTGCTCCTTTCCACCTCCAAAAGAACACTAGCTCTGAGCTTTGCATGACAGTAATGCAATTTTCACTCTGAACACTCAGATTTCCCTATTTGTTATGTATATCCTAACCCAATTCACTAACTAAATGAATTGGATTTTTTACCCGTGAGAGACAGACACAGCCAATCCAAACTACTTGACAGAATCAAGACTTTTACAATTTAATTAGAAACTGCATTATTTCCTATTTGAAGTGGAAATATAATTCTGTAATATGTAAAATTTTAAAGGAAAGGATAAGGTAGGAGTTGATGGTAAATGTGAAGGTGTAATTAAATTTTAAAATATAATAATCTTGCTAAGGGGAAAGAGTGAAAGCATATAAAAAACACAAGTGTTAAAGGAGAAGGAACTCAGTGCTATGCTGCGTGCAAAGTAATGAAACAACAATTTTGTTTGAGAAGTTCCTCTCTTTTTTTCCAAAGAAAATCATCCTTGCAGTCTCTAGGTCTCTGTTCCAGCCTTCTCTAAACTTGCTGCCTCAGTTTCCTCAGATTCTGGCAGATTCTAAAACAAACATAGGAAGGAGACATATAAACAGCATAAATCAAATTGCCCAAAACCTTCATATGGGCCCCTGTAATAGTAATGAGACTGGTTCAGCTGCTCCAGTTGAATCTTTCATCTCATGTATATGTTGTTTTGTTCCTTCTGGCTGTACTGAAGGGCAGAGGGATTGCTCTGGCCTCAAGGCAGTTTGCACCCTGCAGAGAACTGGGCTGCCTTAAGGGAGTGTCCTTTGGGGCTTGGAGTTTTCAAGGAGCCCTTCATTCAGAGTTCAGTGCTGTGATCTGGGTATATGTCCTGCACTTGCACCAGAGGAGGCACCAGAGGTTGCTTTGCATGTGTACAGGGTATCCAGGGAGTGTAAATTCATAGACTGTCCTTGGGAAATGATAGTGCTGCTCAGGACAGGCTGTGACAGGGAGATTTTTTTCACATACTTTGCCTAGAACGGGAAAGAGAGTTTCCAAATCCAGTCAGTCTCCACTGCTTCCATCTACATCATCATCACATTGACACTCAGAATTATATGTAATGCAGAGGTCTGACCTGAAAGATCATGACTGAGGGCTTTAAACTGACTTTGTACACATCACCTGCAGCTCATCGACAACCACAGTTATTACCACAAACAAGTGAAAGGTTTCTTTATCCTAACACAAATCAAGCTTAAAATGCATCTATATTCACACACAATGCTTTTCTCTGATTGATCTGCTACATGTTTAAAAGGAAGAACCAGTACTATTTTGCAGATGGATAAATTATGGCTAGCAGAGGGAAAGTGACTTGCCTGAGGCAAAATACAAGGTCAAAAGAAGAAGAGAAAACGCAGTAAAATGCAGAAATTGAAGGCTCTCACTCAGTCCATTAACAAGTTGAACCTCTTTATGCAGTCCAAATCCATTTGCATGTAGCTGCTGCATTTAAAAGCAAAAGAAAATCTGACTTGACATAAACCAGGATGGTTTTACTATGAAAGCCTATGAAATCTCTAGGCACTGAGTAAGTGATTTGTTACAAGGGTACACAAATGCACAACTCTTTCTTCCAGAAATCTGAGAAATTTGTTATAACATGTGTAAGGAATTGACTTTTAAAAAGTAAATATATGAAGACCAATTATCTTTTTCTGTAATTTCCCTGATTACAGCCTCTTAAAATAACAGAAAAACTACTTCATGCCTGAAGAAGATAAGGTTTCTACATTATATCCTGGTTTTACCTTGTAAAGTAGCTTGTAGCCTGGAGATCTGAGTCCTGAGGACGGAGGTTGTCATACACATATTTCAGATCCTGGATGCTGTTTAGCTCAGGCAATCCTGCATGAAGCATCTTAAGGCAAAGAAATATTAGATCATTAGCCCACTGTTGAAAAGAAATTTAAATGAAATTGGGCTGAGAAAAGAAAGGTTTTATGCCAAAATGTCTTCTTGTAAAACAAAAAGTTTTGCTGATCTGTTAAGTGATTTTGATGCTAGAGCAATGCCTGGAATACTAAAGTGAATATATTGCATTGTAAACCTTCACACTGAGAGACCAGAAGAGGCATGGGTCAGAATCAATGATCCATTGCAGTTATTTATTTTCTCTTCGGATAACATAACCTCAAGGTGTTCATTGCTAATCCTCCTTCACATCCTTCTAATGGTGATAAAGGGAAGGTGACCAAATTCAGCCACCTGAACAATACTAACCACATTTCTGTTACGCTCACAGTGGTGTCTTAGTCCTAATTCAATTTAGCGCAACATCACCTTCTCATTTGTAACTCCTCATTCCACCATCACTGCCCTGGACTCCTCCTGAAAAGGGATCATAGATTCCCTCCCTTTATAGTCCATGGGGGAGAAAAGCTCCTTTAGAATTTGATTCACAGCAGAAGCTCTGAGGTGGGCAGGGAGAACTGCCCTCTGGAGATGGCATCATTTTCCATCAATGAGGGACAGAACTGTTCTAGTTAGTTAGTTGACCAAATTAGGTTCAAAGGACAAGTAATGCAAATACTCCCCTAGCAAAGTAACAACACGAGCAAGGTAGACAACCAGATGCGTCCAATTGCCCATACAGCTCTCTCTCCAAGCATTTTAAAATGTCAATAACAATAAAAAAATTTACTCACTTCAAAATCTACTGATTTTTCTCAACAGTCACAGCAAGCTGCAAATGGTACATCTTTGTGTAATGGGAAAAAAAAAAAATCAGTACTTCACATTGCTCAAAAGCAAATGTATCTGAATTTGCAGTCACTGCTGTGTGTTCTTCATTGATATTTATGTCTAGCTCAGAGAGAAAGACCCACTGAGTTTTTCATGTAACAGCAAAGAAAAAAGGAAGCACTGATTTTATTTTAAGGTTTAGCTGAGAGATGAATAGTGTAACGGGGAAAGAACATGGGGGGGTGTAGTTTATTTCTTCAAATATTCTCAATATTTTATGCCCAGTTTCAATATTTTGTATATTTTCTTTTTGGCATTATGAGGAAAATCTTGCTTTGTATCAGTCCCAGTCTGTACTGCCACTGGACAGTTAAATTGCTGTTTGCACAGAGTTTTGGTTAGCAAGAGACAGAGAGGCAGAAAGCTCCATGAGGTGAATTTGAGTTGACAGTAGGAGTAATAACAATATTCACACAGTGCTATTTCTCAATATACATTCAACCAATTTATAAAAGATGATAACAACTCCTGTCCCCTTTAAAGGAAAAACAAATTAAGCTTCTTGCCCTTCATTAGAAAAGGGAATTATACAAGACATAAACACAATTTTAACGTTCTGTAATGCAACAGAAAACGGGGAGTTTTTCAGATTTTCTGCATTGTCAAAGATAGAAAGACATTTGCTGAAGTGAAGAAAAAAAGTCTTTAGCTGGGCAATACCTACACAATGCTTTGCTCACTGCAAGGGGCTCCTAGAGGTTTATTATACTCCTTCATCCCTTTTTCTCCATAAAGCATATTTTTCATGTTTCCAGTCCCCTCATGGAGGAGGCTTCTCTACACTGTGGCTGGTGATGCTAGATGGTAATTAGACAAGACAACTGTTTGGAAAACAACTACAGGTCTCACAGGGCAACTCAAATGTCACTTGGATGCCTAAGTTCAAGTGCCTGCATTTCTGTCTTTGTTTGCCCACACATCTGGTTTGACCTACCAGCCTTGGTTATCCCTGGCCTGCCTCACTGAGTGGAGCTGCCTACACCTCCTTGGGCCTGGATTCAGAGTTGGTGTGTGATACTCAGCCTACCATCCCATGGAAGAGGAATAGTGCTGGCATTTTCATTGCTTAGACCTCCAAAATGAGGGTGTTTACTGATCCTCTTTTCTCAAATGGTGTTTCTGACTTTAGAGGGGCGAAATTATTTGTATGGGAATGTAAGATTCTTGATTCTTGATTCTTGTAAGATTCTTTTAGATCTGCTCTATGTAGGTGCTTTTATACTATTAAGTTGAACGGTTTCTTGTCACAGTGAATCAGTTCCTTGGTCTCTAGTGTCACATCTAAGGCCCTTTTAATAAATTTCTATCTGATAAATCTTTACAACAGTAATGGAGTTCACATTTCTTCAAACTAGTCAAAAGGTGTTTGTGTCCTGCAATCACCCTCTTTGTAATAGTTCACATGATATCTTTAATGAGAACAAAGCTGATGAACTCTGCTGGCAGACTCTTCAGTCTCCAACAGATGTTTCTGCTTTTGAAAGTGATGGAAACTTCATGGATTATTTCTTCTTCCCAGTAGCAAATGTCAGTACAGCTTTAGAAACATGCTGCTCACCACCAAGAAATAGCATAACTTCCCAAACTAGGCCAAAACCCCTCAATTTGTTTGTAATCATATTTGCTAGAAATCACTAATTTTTGATGATGATCCAGGACACAGTTTACTACTTCTATGAAGTACTCTATTTTTTAGAAATAGTCTTATTGTTAATTTTTTTAACTGTGATTTATAACAGCATCTCAGAAAACAAAATGTGGGAGGAGAATGAAAGATTAATGATGCAGATCTCCAAACTGAAAGAAATCTTAGACCGCCATTAATACAAATGACCAATGGTTAGTTAATCTTATCCCTTCATGATAACATCTGCAATTCTGGTAATGGAAATGAATTCAAAGTGGAGCTTCGCAGTCTATTTATTTTTTCTAAAAATGACCCACGGAACTAAAACATTTTGATATTTACAGTTTCTGACCAACAACTCATTTCAAGTGCAGAACCAGACTCATCCTTGCAAACATCACTGGCAAAAACAGGGCATTTGCAACCATGTCTTGTTTGTTTAATTCCTTCTGATATGAAGTGCTCATTGATGAGGTGCCAGTGTGCTGCCAGTTATTTTTCAATTATGAAATGCAATACAACTGACTGAGCTGCAGCCCACTGACAAATATTAAAACATATCTGGATGCTGACTTTTAGCTCAGCACTATTACCTCTGCTACAAGATCAGCAGAAACAAAAGATGCAGCATGTCCTGAATATAGACAAACTTGAGCTATATCCAGACAGAGATAGCTAGTTATTTCAGAGCTCCTGCTGGGAACATTTTCCTTACACGCTCTCTCTATTATCCCAGAGTAATCTAACATCATTATCTCTGCTGCTTGCAGAAAAAAAGGACTGCACTAGGGACACAGAGATAGGCAGAAGATGTAGCTGTATTTGCAGCATGCAGTTTTAGGCAACCTGTTCAGAAAGGCAGGGATTACTGCTGTGGATGACAGAGTATTTTCCTCCTGAGTTTTCCATAGACTCTTTTACTTGGACAGTGTCTCCTACAACTGCACTCTGCGTGGCTTCCAGTGCAAAATTGTGCTTCATGACGGGAATGAGTTGTGTTGCACTTTTGTGACTACTTAGCAGCAAGGTTAAGAGATCTGGAGCAATCCTTCCTGCTCCATACTGAGAAATCACTCCCTGTATCACTACATGGGAAGTAGGAGATGGAAGAGGCAAGATGAGAGATTCTTGTGATTTCTCCCCCCTCCCCCATTGCATAAGTTGGAGACGATAAAGTAGTGTTTATAGAGCAACTTCTTGGCTGCACCCCAATCTCAGCAGGAGTTCTGTTTATGAGGTCATGTCAACTTTTTCATGCACAGACCAGTCCCCTACATCATGGGGCCCTGGACATATGTTTTGGACTAATATCTTAGCCATGCATCTTAGCAAATATTAGTTAATTTAATATTCTCATTGTACCCGTGATGGGGCAAATCATTAACCTTTCACACAAAAATAAATAGAGGCATAAAGCAGTTATGGAATCTGCCACAGCACATGAATCAGTAGGAATATGAAGGATAAAAACTCCTAGAGATCTTAAAATCCCATACAACAGACTTTTTAAACCTATGTCCATACGGGTAGTGCTCTTTCTTTCCTGTGTCTGCCATCTTAAGAAGGGACTGTGAAAACGATTCTATGATTCTATAAATGTGCAAAATCCAATTCTAATGGCATCACCGTAGCTGCAGTGCTGCTATGTACTGTCAAACCACCCACTCTGTGAAATATTTAGCTTACTTTGTCTTGTAACCAACAACAGGAATGGAAAATGAATTCTTGAAGACCTAGAGAAAGGGCTGAGTGTAATACCTGAATGCGAAACTTTTACCCAGCTTCTTTTGCAGTTTTCTGCTATGTTTTAAACCATAATGCATAAAAAAAAGGGGGAAAAGACACCAAGCAGTTTAGCTGTTCTTTTCTCGGAAATCAGTATCAAAACTGAATGGTTTCTTTGGATAGGAAGGACAGCACTAACATTTCCAGCAGTGCAGCTGATACCTCTTCAAATCACAGTGCTACTGGAGGCAGCAAAGAAGTGGTAAAAGAGAAGAAAGCACCAGAGGAAATTGATTTTTGATTTCATCCTCAAGCTTCTTACCATCTCCAGTAGGTTCAAGAGTAACTGGCTGTGTTTCCTGACTATGCTATAAGCTCGGCAACAAAGCTCCACAAACTGTTGAAAACGTTGTGGGTTTTTTCCACCTTCTGTGATGAAATACTCCATCTCTGATGTGAAGATGAAGGGAGCTCGGTCCCTTGAAAAGAGAACAATTACATGAGAAATTTTACCGAAAACAGCTAATCATGCAAGACAGTTAATATTTGTAACTCATTATGCACATTTGTTTCTCCAGTATTGCCTTCCTCATTATTTCATCTCTTCTTTCCTCAGTGTGGAAATCTCTATTGCTCTGCCTGATGTCACTGACTAATTGGGGCAGAGATAGGTTTTAAAGCAAGAGCTTCCTAGTGAAAAATCCAAGTGTTTTTTTCTGGCTCTTTGCTTTTCCTTTTAAACTCTCATTGCTTTAGTTTCTTGAGTCTAGCCTGGAAGTGAATCTGGAAACAAATTCTCTCTCTGTATTGAAATATTTAAAAGTTGCTCTCAAAGAAGTTGGGTTATAAATATCAACTCCCTACTAGGCAAGAAGGGAATTTAAGAAAAAACCCTACACCTCCACAATCCAACAAGCACAAAAAACAAACAAGGTACAACACTATCATTAATTAGATACCATTCTGAAGAGATGTTTCTGACTCAAGTTAAAACAGAATGTAAATACATTGTCCTGTTTTCTGTATATTTACTCTGTATCCATCCTAGAGTAAATAAGGTGCAGAATCTGACAACACGGCTTGCCTTTTTTCTTATCATTAGCACGGTTTGTGGCTGTGGCATACTATTGCAGAAGAAAACAGATTAGCCAGGCTTCTGCTAACAATACTATCACTCCATAGTTTCAGAAAGGCCGGGTAAACTGCATCCTCACACAGAAAAAACTACTGCAGTGATTTACTCATCACAACTGTGTACACAGAGGCGTGTAAACAGATTAGAGGGCTCTATTCCAAGGCAATATATAATGTATGCTAACCCTTAATTCAAGATGAACTTGAATAAATTAAATATTCTTGGGAAGTTTGAATGCAGAAGCAAATTTAAGGATGTCTGTTTCTTGATAAAACCTCAACCGTGGGCTGAGTCTGAACCCACTCTGCTTCCTGATGCATTCATAAATGAGACAGATTAGTTTTCCTCAGAGTTTTCCTTATTTTCCCATAAAAATTCCTGCCTTTTATAATTGTAGAAAGCAAAACAAGTTGTCATGAGATTCTAGGCTGCTGCTGGAAGTTTTAGTCAAAAGTAAAGCTTGTGGCCTTCCCATCCTCGTGTTTGGAAATTCTTCCTGGTTTACATGGCAGCTAACTTTGAATCCAGAGCTCCCATGCTTGTCATTCACCTCAAAGCAGTCCAGGCCCTTAAGGTGTTTGTTTTTTTCTTTTTTTTAGAAATACATTATTCAATTTCAGCTAAGTAGTACTAGGCATGATGAAGGTCTGCCATAGTCACGGCTTTCTTTCACGTTACAGACTTATTGTGTAGTTTTGTGCTGTAGCTCTCAGAGAATTACAAATCTGTGTCTTTTACTGATTTCCAAGTGTGAGATTTTCCCAGAACCTTCTTTCACTCACTCATTCATCTTTTAGCTTATCCTTTGTTGATCAGTGGTATTTAAAATAAGCATTAAGTATTAAATAAATTGATACAATTAGAGTCACAGAATTCAATTTGTTGAAGCTGATGAGAAAGGGAGATAGATCCAGAAAATCAGCAACATTAACAACTTGATTTATCTGTGGACAGAAGTCCAATCTAAATCCTGATTTGGAAGCATCTTAGCATCTTGAGAATGTCTAAAACTCAAATTTGCTCTTGGGCTAAAATATTCCAAAGTCAAAACTACTGCTGTAAACACTATGCATTGTTTCAAAATTCGTATTTGATTTCTGATGTCCAACTGCATCAAGAGACACAATCACACTATGGAAATGCAGCCCTTTCTGAGCCAGGCCAAGTCTCCCACACTGAGCTACTTGAGCTGAAAATAGATACTGCAAGCAGAAATTATTTTACTGGAAGAAATATGGTGTTTAACATTGTTGGGTTGGGCTGGGCTGTGGGCCAACTTCCACATAATGTAATCACTGAAACATTACTCAGTTCTCCCACTCTTGTTGCTAAAGGATCCATTTGAACATGTAACCAATATTTCAGTATTTACATTTTATTTGTAGAGTAATTTGACTTGTAAAATGATGTAAAAAACTTTTACAATGTTCTTAAATTTCTCAGTATCATTTATGACTGTCTTCTAAGGTGGTAGGCCTGTCCTCCTTTGTCAACCTGCAAAATAAAATGTAGAAATTTGATTTTCTTTGTTTTCCTTACGGTCTTGTGATATCAGAGCCTCTCTCATGAGGTAACCCCTGCAATCAGTCAGATGCTGATGCTTCGGTCCTGCATGTGTCTAAATATACTGGTTGTTCGTAAAGGGAACACTTTGCAGTGTAAATAAAACCCCCCAAACCACATAAACCCAACTTAGAATATGACAGGCAAGACTCACTAGGAGGAACAGCACAGTATTTATCACAATAGTATTAACAAACAAAGTTTCAGTGGGAGGAGATGCTTACTCACTGAAGAGTACATAAAGGATTCTGAAAAGCTAATGACAGGCTGAATGTTTGCATATAGATGCAAAATATCCCTTGCTGCTTTCATAAACTCCTTTGGAAAATAAAAACATAGAAGGGAATAGTCTAAAAATTGCTCCAGCAAAATTACAAAGAGCCAAGTCTGGTCACTGTCCATCATGCATGGGAAAATTTTCATGAGCAAACAATAGAGGTTGGTTTAGCCTACTTAAGGAAAAAAGCACTATGTGCCCTGATGTCGACAAGGTACCACACACCCCACACCCTCTGTAGACCCAAATGAACCTCACCCCTGTGCACAGTGTGTATTTCTATATTCAAACCGGTACATCTCTGACAGCCTTCTTTGTGGCACATAGCCAGGATCACATTACATGATGGCATTTATTCAGAAGACAAGCAATGCATCCAAAGGCCTGGTAATAATAATATGCATTTGGACCTAAACCTACTCCATATCTTGCTCACATAAGTTATCTACAAGATATAAACATTAGATACTGCTTACCCTACAACTTACCCTCAAGATCACAGCTAAGGCTGGTAATACTTTACATGCATACAATGTTCAATGTCCAACGACTGTGTAATGGCCAATGGGACAAGAGCTCCTTGGCCTAAAATCTGTATTGATTACAAATTGCTGCCTCCATCAAATTAAAGAAATGACTGGCATCAGTTTAACAAAACTGATATAATATTTTCAAGTAAAAGCCTTTTACTATATCTCTGTAGACCAAAAGCCTTTTTTCTTTATTGTGTGCTAAAGAAATATGGAATTGAAGCATTGTTGAATGACCTCTACCGTGTAATTGTAATGTTGGGTACTATTATTTCTAGAGAAGAAAAACCTCATTGAGGGAACTAGTGTGGCTTGAGACAGACCAAAGACCAAAGATGTACTGCCAATAAACCTCTCAAAATCATTAAGCCTACCTTATCACAGCTCAACTACTCTTTTCTTTCCTCTCTTTCTTCCCCCCCCTCCCTTCCCCCCACTAAAACCCTAGATAAGATTAATGAACCCTTTGGTTTAATAGTAGAAATCAGTCAAAAAGGCAATACTCCTGTTTATGACAGTCTGATAGCTGTCCTGGACTTTAAAGACTTATACTTTACTATGGCTGTGACAAAAGAGTTTACTCAAGCCATTCAGAGAGAAGCAAGGTTAGTTTTATGGTGGTTTTAATCTTTTTTTCCCCATGTACTGCTTTTAGAGATTGAAGATTTTCATGGGAATGTGTTTTGCAGTTCCTCTGGAGATTACAAATGTTTGGATGATATGTCATGAGAGGGAAGGAAGAAAGGAAACCTCAAGCAAATGAAGAGATCATCATGCAAAAATAAACTTGGTCTGGGGTGATGGGAACATTTACTGGGAATTAACTGTAGGCTAGAAATATTTTGCACTCCTAGAAAACCAGTAAGATCATCAGGATTTGTTATGAAACACTAGATGTAAACTGATTAAAAAAGCTAGTAAAATCAACAGTGGTTTTAGTTTGTCCTACTGTGAATCTCGCAGTACAAAATCTTTTAGAATGATACACTGACTTCTTTTTATGTTAAGCAGGAAAAGCAGATGAGATAATCAACAACAAATGACCTTTACTCTGATCCAATCTAAACTTCCCAATGGTGTACTTCTGGAAAAATGCAAGTCACACACATTAATACAATGAGATCAAAACAGTTGCAGTCCAAGTTGTCATATGGACAGTGCGTGAGAAATGAGACAGAACTGTGTGCAATTTAAAAACCAGCTGCTCAGCAGCACACACCCCCACGTATTCCCTGACTGCTTTAAAACCATTTTGGCTGAGTCAAGAGTGACTGATAGTATTCAGCATGACTATGTGGAATTCAGATGTATCCCATAAAATAGGAAAAGCTTTTAGGAAGTGCTTGACTGCTGACATCCTTTGCAGCAAAAGCCAAAAGCTTATTGAAGAACACACTCACACAAAATAAATGAACATGAGTGCCTATTTCTCTAAGCCAAGCAAAAATATTTAATCATAGTACTCATATATACTTGTAGAAACAGAAAAAAGTATAAGCAATGGTATTCCTTTTATATATTGAATAATGAAACACAGTTTGTCTCCAGCAAACACATAAAGATTCATAGAGAAATATGCTTGGACCACAAGAGATACTCCATTATTCTTCTTACCAGGACAAGATCAACTATAAACATGCTCCTGAGATGCTTATTTAGCCTATTCGCATAGATTTCTTCTCAAACTTCCCTATCAAATTTCTGTTCTAGTATGTTCCCTCGCAGTGTTTTTTCCCTTAATGTTTAATCTAACCTTTGCTGTGCTTTTATCCTATTAATTCTTATTCTTTCCTAAGGGAACACAAAGATTCTGTCTTTACAGCAGCATCTAATGCATTTGCAGACTGTTATTCTGTCTTTCCTCAATCTTCTGTAGACAATTGTTTCAACCTTTTCTCATCAGCCTTGTTTTTCAGATGTCTGATAATTTTAATTGCTTTTCTCTGCACTACTTATAATTTCTCTGGACTCCTTACTCACATCTATCTAAAAGTAAAATGTTAAAAATATTCCAGCTGAAGTTTTCTCACTGTTATGTGAAGCAAAAGCATTACTTCACGTTTCAAGCTTTCCAGTTCAGTATTTTATTCAACTTGATTGTAGTATAACTCTCAGATCCCTTTATAAAAAACTATTAATCCAAACTTTGGTCACAGTCAAAACCTTTTACACTAGACTTCCACTAAAAAATGAGCAAACACATTCTCTATCCCATCATATTGCTTACAAATCAAAATACCAAAACATGTCAATTAGAAAGAGGTTCTACTTATTATTGAAAGATGTTCTACTTAGTACTTAATAGTTCATACCCTGCCAGAACAAGAAAGATGTTGCTAAACTGGAGTAATTCAGCAAAGGGCCACCAAGATGTTGGTGGTAGCTGACCATGAGGAGAGGCTGAGGAAGGTGGGCTTGTTTACCCGGGAGCAATAGCTTTCTCTGTGCAGTGCTGGGAGGACAGTTTTACACCTCTCATGGGGTAGGGAAAGATCATCTTTATCATCAGAAAACTTTCACAACAACTCTTCCAACATAAAGAAGGAAAAGAGAAAAATGTTAACTCATTCTGTGGGACCTGATTCTCTTTCGTATCAGTAAAGCTCACTGTGAAAGACCAGAATTGAGACCACTGCAGATTATTTGCTTCATCTATTTCAGAGCCTAAGGTTATAACCAATCTACACTCCTATCATTGCCTGACTCAGTAGCTTTTAAATCTGCAAAAATGCTAATACTGTCAAACAAAACAGGGAGCTGCTTTCCACTAAAAATTCACCCACTCACAGCATCAACTAAACCATTCTCGCTTCTGCTTATGGAAGTGTGTTTCTTTTGCATTTTAACTGAAAATACATTTGACCAGTGAAACAGATGCACAAATAACTGGTAAAGTGTTATTACTGCAGAGATGATAAAAAGCTGCTTTTGACTTCATGGTGGTGGTCAAAAAACACTACAGACTGATTCACAAACTTCACAGACCCAAAGCTAATAATTAACTTTAAACAGCACAACTTAGAATGTATCTGAGTGAAGCATTTGTTTTTCTGAGGAAGATTCAAGCCCACAGATTTGCACAGGTCCCCTTTTCCTAAGTACTTTATCTTTCTTGAAAAACTGGCATAGTAAGCAGACTGTTGTTTCCAAGGTAAAATTAAATCACCCTTTTTTTAAAGTGATACTGTGGATTTTTAAAAAATATGCACTCCAAATGTAATTCAAGATAAATGATTGGCAAGCACACGAGCTTTGGTGATATGAAGATAATTTCTGGTATCTCATCACACATACCTGTCCATTAAGAATGCTTGGCCCGTATGTAGACTTAAATAGAACTAAAGCTGCTCTTAAAATACAAGGCAGAACCTGCAAAGAATGGAATCATCACCTCTATTTCCTCATTTTCAATTGTCAGACTGAAATTATAATTTTTTTACCTTCACCTCTAACAAACCCTCCCCTATGTAATGACTGCAGAAATGTAGTCACTTGACTGAAATCTGCTTTCTTCCATTTCAGTCCTATTTCAAATTCACTTCAAAGTATCCCAGTGGTGAGAGAATATTGCTCTTCCTTATATATACCTGGGTAAAATTTTAGGCCTTTACTGAAGTCAGAGGCCAGTTTTCTTCTTGACCAACTGCTGACTTCACTAGAGGCCACACTCTAGCCCTGTATTTTAAACTTATTTTCCAGTGACCTGAGTGTCAAGCAGGTGAGATAAAAGCTCTGCTCTGTTCTCAGGGAGATGGTTCATAAACTTACCTCTTCCAAAAAGCTGTTCTGAAAACCCACATTACCAGAGCCATAGTGGTAAACAGCCTATGAATTTGCTGAACCTGGGAAAAGGTAGCTAGAACTGAATTCTGCTACTCCCACTGTTTCCAAGTAGAACTTCAGTTTCTATGCCTTGGAGTAAGTAAGAAAATAGTAATTACATTCATGCCCTCATTAACCATTTCTCAGCCTCTTGTCCCTCCCAGCCTACCAGCCAACCAAACACATAAAAGGCAAGAGAGCATTGAGAGACTTCAGGTGGAAACACTGGCTGGATTATTTGAAAGAGCTGAGGTAAACTCACTGACTGTCAATCAGTTTTAGTGCTCCAGGTACCCAACCATTGCATCTCATCATCCTTCCAGCTACCTCTTGGTGCAGAATCACATGCCTGCAATCACAAAGGCACGGATCTTATGAAGGACACAGACACGGAGGATGAAGTGTGGAGATGGGACTGCACCCTGAGCAACAGGCAACACCAAAAAAACACACTGACAATAGCTTGTGCCTGGAAGTTGTGTACCACCAAAACCACCTCCGGGGTCTGAACTTGCACGATGGACGTGTATGAATGAATCCCTTGCAACCTGCAGTACTGGGCTTATTCTTTCCTGCTCGGATGGAGACAAGTCCTACATTTTTCAAATACATGCAGGTGTTAAAAATGTAACATGGTGATCATATTTAGCACTTTTAAGGCACACAATCCTTCCTTTGTCAAAGTATAGATATAATATAGTCAATATTGTAGATACAATACAGTCAAACACTCATTTTAGGTTATTAATACTAAAAATGAACTGTGTTACATTTAAAATAAAAAGAGGTACTTCTACATTTCTATATGCTCAGACTCTTAAGTACTTTTCAGTGTAAGAAAACAATGACTTAGGAAGAAACTGTGGGAAACATAATTTTCCCATATTTTTGAAACTTTCTTAATAACTGGAATTTCCCAATGGAATAGTTAGGCTGCCTCTAGTAATTAACTTTGTAGAAGAAAACCAGCTTAACAGATTTTCTGGGAAAACCATGCCAAGACCCAGGATTAGTTTGGCAAAGAGACAAGGGCGTCTCTGTGATTTTGATCACGGAAAAGAAAAACCAGTGAATGCTGTCTATAATCAGGATGACTGGATATTTAAAGAACAGAATGGACAATGAATTTACAGTGTTTCATGAGCTGGACTACTTCGTATTCTGCTACCAAATTTCACACCACACATCACTGACTGAAAACATACAGATGACAGTGCTGGAAGTGACTGGTAGTGGGGAGGATGAGACTGATGAAGTTTGGATTAGTTCAGTTAGCACAGGATTTAAATAAATCTCTTACTGCTTAATTCACCAAAGAAATGTTCAAAAGGAACTGTTCAGAACTGAAAAGAAGAAAACAAAAGCAAAAAAAGCATGGCAGGTGCAACCATAAGCCAAACACCCTCTTCCAAACCATTTGTTAACCTACCTAGTCCCATATGATTACCTGGATAATATTGTACCTATTTAAGTTGGGATGGGTCTAAGATGATTGCCACAGGATACTCAGTAGATGAAGAATAAAAGTTACATGAAATTAAAAAAGTAACATTTCTTCATACAGTTTGAAGTGTACCTGCAGAATTGCCTGCTTTAGGGGAATGTAGGGTCAAAAGTGGAGGTTGGATTAGAGAATGAAAGGAACATTTTATTATCACTAACAAAATGTGTCATCCAGTATGATTAAAAAAAAGAAAAAGAAAAAAAAAGAGAGAGAGAGAATAAAATCTCATGGTTCAGTAGGAAAGTTCCCTGTGGGATTTTGGGAATAATTCTTCCGCCAAGCTCTGTTATTATGCCATTGGTTAGATACATCATATGTCTCCCTCCAACACTTCTGAAATATTAGCTCCTAGATGCAAGCAAAAACAGGTTATTAGTACTATTTAAAGTATTTGCTGCACTGTGAAGGCACATCGAAGTAGAAAAGACAGCACGTTCCTGATTCCTCTTCCATCTGAAATCAGGAAGAACTGATTTGTGACTTGGAATGAAAACTGAACAGATTTATTGGATATCATTTAAAGATGACAGTAGGAATCAGAAAAGTTAACTAATCCCTTGTTGGGGTGTTATACAACCAGGAACGCAAAAGTGAGCATGACTGTATGAGTCATATAGGCTTCAAAAGGTTCTCTGAAGACTCATATTGGATTTGATAGAAAGAACTGCAGCCCGTGCCTGACAGCATGCAAGTCTCAAAGCTGCCTAAGTACTCCTTGCATTTCAGAAGAAACTCTCCATATGCAGAACACTGCAGGGGTCACATCCTCATAAAGTTTTATGAGGAATTAGGGTTTTGTAATGGCAAAAAGCTTTGCCTGAAAACAGAAAATGGACAGCTGTGGCAAGCAGCTTCCTCAATTCTGTAGGGAATGACTGTTTCAAACAATTCAGAGAGGGATGCCTTTTCTATAAGCCTCTATTCACTTGCATAGATTTCATTCTACACTAAAAATACAAGGTCTTTTTGCGTGATGTCTGTAAAGAACAGCTGCATGTATAGGAATTTTGCATCAGAAGCTTTTCATTATTTAAAGCCACCTATAGAACCTCATAAGTATATGTAGGGCATAGACTGTACAAACCCCCAAGGGCCAGCACTAATAATTCTACAGGTTTGACAGCACTGTGCTGCTAGTCTTTCAATATTATTTTAGGAGTATGATATTCTGGGGGTGCAAAGAACTCAAATAAAAAACTAATAAGAACTCAAATCTAAGTATAATATAGGAGCTGTTAAAGTAACCAGAGGCTAAGCTTATTTCACGCCTTTCCTTGTGAGAATGAGTAGACACAGACAGCACTGAAAGTTTCATATTTTGAGAGAACCTGAAAATTATGAGATATAAAAATGTGATATCCCTGTGTTCCTGTGTTAAAAATAGTATGTTATGTTTCACAAAGGTGCATACAACTCCTGAGAACTATAGTCATTAATACTGTATCTGCTCAGTTCATGCAGGCTTGAGGAAAACAATGATTATCCCATGGTGTTCACAACCTGCTGTTATGTGGAATCCCTGGTTTTCCCAAGGAATCATGAGGGCAGTCCATCAGTGGAGGTCCTAAATGTATGGTTTTATTCTATAGTTTAAAAGCAATACACTGCATTGGGAAATGGTAAAAAGAGGCTGCTGTTTATGTAAGTGATTATATTTTAAGTCCTGTTCATAGAGTTAATAAGAAGGTGGGTAACTAAGTTGTGAAAGAGTAAGATTACTATCTATTTTTATTATTGCTATTACATGATTTCTCTTTAAACTTGGTTGTTGTTTCCCCTCCTATATGTGCTTCACCCTTTGTTTCACTCAACTAGTTAATTCATTGCTTATGTAAAATTAATACTCCAGGAAATTCCTGTTAGGTTCCACAAGGAGTTTTGCTGGAGAGAAGAATGCAACACTTGACAAGGAGTGTGCATGAGTATCTGTTTTTATTACTCTCTTCTGCTTTATTCTTTCCACAGCAAATAAGTAGGATTAAGGGAGCATATCCTGATTGATGGATGATAATTCTGAGCACTGCAACTAAATCTTTTGACTGCATGGCTTAGAAGTACTTATTATCCTCATCAGCTTCCCTCATATCAATACTCCCTCATTGTTATGTCTGTCTAACACAGTGAGACAGTCTACAGCAGTAAAAGGCCAGCTTAAAAATTACCAAACCAATTAGCTCGAACTTAATTCTGATACTTGTTCTGAAAATAGGAAATTATTAGGAAACATGGAGGAAAGAAATACCCACACTACTCATCTTGTCACTATTAGGGATCATTCATCCATTTTTTGCTCTGCTATAACAGTTTCTTTGTGTTTTAGACATGCTGGCATTATAATATCCTATCTATTTTTATTCCATTCGAATTAATTCCTTCATAGTGTGTTCACACAAGGAGCTTGGATACACGATCACACTATTTTATTTATCTTTGTCATGGGATAGTCCCATCATAGGTAGATACAAAGGTAAATCAGATATTTGCAAAACAACCCCTGAGCTCAGTGTGGTTGGATGAGGAGCTTCAAAAGACCATGAAAAAGTTTGCAAATTTACTCCCAGAGTAATAATGTAATTATTCTCCATGTGTATTTGGAAAATTTAGTTTCTTCTCTGAATATAGAGGAAAAAGTTGTCAATTGGATAGACAAACGATTTTGGACCCATTATAGGAACACTCCTCTGTTAGGAAAAAAAATATGGATATCAGAATTCTTCTGGCATAGGCCAGTCTACTATTCTGGTCACTGAACTGCATCATGCTCTGATCAAAAAGGATTGAGTTTTTTCCTTTACACTGAAAGAGGATCTCCAGCATGTTTTAATTCCTTTTCCAGTCACTCCCGTATTTTTTAGAGGTTTTAAAAAACAACAAAAACATGTTGTTTTGGAAAATTCAGAAAGAAAAAGAAGCATGATCTCATTTGTATTTTTTTAACCAGAGTTGATAAGGCTCTGAAATTCCAGAACATTGTTTTAAAGTTTACCATGTGTACTACTACAGATACTAACCTTCTTATGCTGCCAAACATCTGTGCGTGACCTAAAAATCTTCCAAAATCTATGTGGAACATGTGTCCAGCTTTTGTCAGCATTATGTTGTCACTGTGCCGATCACAGACTCCCAGAATGAAGGTAACAACACACCAGCCAGCACAGGAATAAAAGAAATTCCTTATTGCCTAGTTAATAAAACGAAAACACTTACATGAAATACACAGATATGTGTTGGTTTGTGATGCTAATAAAACAACAACAACAACAACAAGCAATTCCACAAACACTTTGCTTGTTGCCAAATCTTCAACAGAGAAGTGTTTGTAGGAATGGTACTCAAATAAGTCATACACACATTTCAAAGGTACAATGCAAGAACAACTTTATGAATGAGGTTTTCACCTTGTGTTTTACAGATACTGGGCAGTCTATGGAAAACTTTAAGGTGAAAGGTGTATAAGGAAAGCAAGCCTCTTGGCAGGAAGCTGACATTTTCTGTTCAATGCTCTGCATGTATAATTGTAAAAGCAATTGTTACCAAATCAGATGAAAATCCACAAATTTAACCATTTGCTTTATAAACAAAGCCAGCTATTTTACATCCACTGTAATGTTCTGTATATATATGATATTTTTTTCTTCAGAACTCAGTTGCCTTTCTCAAATCCTAATTAATCAAGTTGCACAATATTCCAACCTAAAAAACTGAACCCCATTTTACAGAAATGAACTGAAATAAAAAAAGGCTAAATAGTTTGCTGCTCACAGCATCTGTGAACCTGAACAGACTACGGGATCATGCGGAGAGGCCCAAAAACCAGCCTGGCAGTGGTATTTAATATCACCAACCTCCCTGATGCTCTTTTCCATGGTGGAGATGTTCACTTTCATGGTTAGTCTGCTTCATGTAACTAGACCGGCTTGCTCAGCTCTATCTCATGAATCTCTTTTCTATATTACATTGTGGCATTGCTCTTTACCAAAAGGTTGCCCAGGGCAGATACAGGAAAATGTACTCATCTCTAATTACCTGCTCACCAAAATCTCATAGGTGGATTCCAAATTTTCTGCTAATTTCAGTGGGAAGTATTTAACAACATGATTTCTAGTAGAAGAAGCTGCCCAACCTCTTTCACAACACACATATTCAGCGTTCTCTTTCAGGGGAAAGTTACTCCTGATGCAAATGATGATCACTTTTTTACTCCAAAGCATAAGGAATGTGTTTTTCAGTCCTACCTACTACAGTTTAAGAATAGATAACACAGTCCTAATTCAAAGGTCACATGAATCTAAATCACAATGTATATACAATGCAATATAGAACCCCAAACCATCCTAATCTAGATCTTTATGTTTTTGGACAAAACTCAGGCAAGGTAAATGGTTATTTAGGCATTCAGAAATCCCCTGCAGATGCAGGGTGCCACCTGCAATGGCTGATATGGATGACAGCACTGCGCAAGACTTAGGCCATGGCACCAGAGTCAGCTAAATTCTTTTGTCTAACTGTGCTACTTACTCACTTTGATGACCTTGGATAAAATACTTAAGCTTTCTGTGATTTTGTTCAACCAAGTGTAAAATGAGGATATTAAAGCTTGTTCTGCATCAGTCTTTTGAGCACCTTAGATATATTACTGTATGAGTAAAAAATTATTAAGGAGTAAAAGAAGACAAAGGTTCATTCACTAGCAAGTACAAAGTGAATGCATAGTAGTAATTTTATGCATACCGTATGCAATCAGATCTGACTGCATTTTATATGCTTAAAAAATTGAAAGAAAAAGGGTAGAAATTGGTTTTAGAATATTCCACATTAATGGCACTTTTAACAAAGAGTAGCAGCAGCTAGAAATCAAGTTTTCAATCAATAATTAATAGTTACCCACTTTTGAATTGAAATGTTGCCTGCCCTTCTACCATAACACTGTAAACATACAAACTCGTAAAAAACCGTTCTGCACAGATTGTTCCTGTTTAACTGAATCAAATGACATAGGAGGAATTCAAGTGCTCTTAGTCAAAATGTGGGTGAACAAATCCTATGAAATAATTGCAGAAATACTAAAGTTTACCAAACATATTTATGCTATACATCTACTAACAAACTGCTACAAAACTACTTCATTTTCAGAGTGGTAAACACTCAAAACACTCCTTTAAATTTAAAATTTTGCCTATATACTTACTGCTGACATAGAAAAGGGCTCTAAAAATCATCCCAGGAACACAAACATTAAAAGATTTTTCATGAGCCTCAGAACACTCTCAGCCAACAAAGAATTAATGGAAAGAGTTCTTTGGAAAACCTTTGCTTATACAAATAAAATTTCCTATGTTTTGGCTCATGCATAACATCTAGTTTCATAAAATCAGATGTATTACATGGGATCCCATGAGAACATGTGATATGAAAAGCATGATGTGCCATACGACTAGGTAGTTTTGATAAAACAGCTTTCTAAAACTGGAAATCCACCAAAACTTTGCATGGTTTATATAAAATATTTAGAGAGCTGACCTAAAAAAGAAACATTTCTGAGTTCAAGACTTAGCTTCTACTTCAGTTTCTCTTTACTACTAAATTTCAAAAAATCTCTATGACATATTTTTATAGCAAATATAAGATAATACACCTGATACAGAGCAATGCCTCCCTAGAAAGAGACTGGCACTTGAGTTAATTCCCTGGCTTCTGTGCATGTGACTTGTTTGTCTCGTGTCTGAGCCACTTGTTTTTGCTGCCTCCTGTAATATGGCTTCTTTTCTCCCATGGTATAACATGAAGTGTGTAATAAGCTTCATTATGATGTTACCTCTTGGTAACTTGATTCCAGAGGATGGTGATGACGGAACCATTTTTTAATTGTGTTTTCTTTCAATGGTCCTATCAGTCCAGACTCCCTGTGGATCTTCGCTAGTGTAGTAGCATATGGCACCATCTGTACCATCCCTAATCGGATAGAAAAGTGATTGCATGAAAATCTTCAACTTTAAAAAGATACGAAGACCATCAATGCATATTGCCTGTTGATGGATCATTCCATGCAGAAAAAAACCCAAACCACCATAATTAGAAGCTTATAAATAATGAATTCAACAGAAAATATAGATCAGTATTGTTTTTCTCTTGCTTTTTGGAACTGAGAAATAAAAGACACCTAGTAAAAGGTGACAGTTCTGTGAATGAGAAATTGAACATCAACAACAATATTGTGGATATAACTGCCTCAAGGTAACAACAAAGTCAACAATTTAATGAGATTCAAAGTAGGAGAATATGTACAAACCTAAAAAATTATAAAAAATCAGAATCATGTATTTACTATTAAATATGCATTTACTTCAGATGTGTTTATTGTCTAGAAAGCTACACAAATTTTTCTGCAGTACATGATGCTGATCACAGCTGGGAGAAAGAATACTAGATAATGCAGAAATTTGTCCGATCCAGTATGTCATAAACTGGGACTCTGCAGTGCAGAGAGAAGCCAAGCATTTTGCAATGCTTCACTTCAATTCTCTGTCTCTACAGCATGTACTTAATTTCATTTTTGGAACCGAGACCTGGCTTGCCAGCCTTCTGTCCCTGTGCCCATGTGTGGTCCCCTAGCATGTCATCCTTCAGCTCTGCATTACAGGAAGGACTTTCTTTAACAATTTCACTTGGTGAGAGGCTCCTCTCCTATACTGTGCCTGGAAAGCAGCATTTTACCAGTGCTTTATTCACTTGTCACTTTTCTGTGAAGAGTGATTTCTGTGTTCCCATGACCATGAAATTATCATGTTCCATTCCCTTCTGTGGAAAAGGTGGACCATGGAGTAAGTCATCAGCCTAGGACTTGGATAACCTGTGTACATGAGTCTCCTTTAGCATGTGTCCTGCATGACCACAGGCAAGTCACTTGGCCCTTTTATCCTTAATTTTTAATTGTAAATCAATTATACTAACACATTTGTAAATCCTAGGGAAGGATCTCTGGAAAAACTGTGAGACACCAAGAGGTTTTCTGCTGCTATGATGCTGAAAGGAAGAGACTGTCAGGTAGAGAATATTATTTGGAGACAATCCCTGTATCTTTCTTGGCAAAAATCAATATGTTGGTATATCAAAGAGTCTATATATAATATTATGTTCAGAAATAGTGTTCTTGTATTGTTTGCCTTTGAAGCAGAAGCTTATAAGCTTTCACTCCCATCCCTACAAAGAAGGGAGGAGTCTTTTTTAGGTCATCATAACCACCTGCCATGTGCCTGAACTCATCTATATTTTCTCTTAGTTCCTTCAGATCATTCATCCTCTCTCATTTTCACTTTGTGGCTCAGAAAGAAACGATTTTTCTTTTAATTTTTCTATTTTAATAGCTGCTGTACAGCAGGTAATCTGGATACATCAGTCTTCCATTTGAGCAAGGATTATTTCCAGTGAAAGATCTGGTCAGTGAAAAATAGCAAGCTTACTGCTGTCAGCAGATATCTTCAGCGAGCAATTGGTATCTCTGCTACAGCTCTGCTGTAACAACCATAAAGGAGAGAAATAAAGCTTTCAGATGAGTCAGGCCTGTCCTAAGCAACATAAATGGCAAGAGTAATATTTCAAAATCAACAGTGCAAATCTGTCATCACCTGTCTACAGGTACTTTATGTAGCCACTTGCATCTAGGCCCATTTCAACATCTATGTAGGACCACACTGGATTAAAACTTCAGTAGCTACAGCCAATTTTCTTCAAAGCACACTTTCTGATATGTGAAGTTATTCTTAACAATCTGTTGCAAGCTTACAGTGTTGAGGCTTTTGGAGAATCCTAACCTAAGTTGCTACAAAATCCAATGAGTTTGGTTGTACTTCTGTAGAGGCAGAATAAATAAATGAAAGTCAACATTTGGGAGCAGACAAGTACACAATACAATTAAGGGCTTGAGAAACTGAAAATCTGAGTTTATTTCTTTTATCTTTAAGTACTAATATAGATAAGACACCCAGGAAAATAAAAGTTAAAGGGATGATTTTTGTATACTGCTGTTTACATGAAATATGAATAATGTAACACAGGTTCCCTTTATAATCTAAAACTGACCTTGTCCTTTCCCTGTAGATAAACACCTATAAATGATCATTTGCATATCCAGTCCTTCTTGGAGCCAGATGCTGTCCATCACTCGAATAATTTGCAGAACCAACATGTCTTGACGTAGATCATCACCTATCTGTGAAAATTGCACATAAAATTCAGTTTTCTCCTTCAATACCAGACAGAAATAACATCCCATTTAATTTGGACTTTTTTGTCCACCAAAATAGCTACATTCATTTTACAATAAATCCCTCCTGTTTTTCTTCAGAATTGCTACTTATCTCTCTGTGTCAGAAGAGGACAGAGTAGATGGCACAGGCAGGAACAGTGTTGGCAGCCACGAAGATGGTAACAAATGCTCCCCAATTAACTGTGGCCTTTCTGCTTATTAGTCCTATGCAAATTAGTAGAGTCTGAAAACTTAATCTGAGGTAGGATCCTAATTTAGTTGCACTTTAAAGTCTACCTAATGCTGGATCCCTTTTCACAAATGACAGCATTTGCCTAATATTAAGCTTCACAATTTGGTATTTGCAGCAGGCTGAAGGGGAATTTTAGCGTAAATTTACATTTTATCCATTAGAGGATTCATATTCAGCTTCAAACAGTGATGCAGTGATGACCCCTCTCCCCACAGAGTTGGTCAAACAATAATCTCAGTGAAATGGGGCTTTAATTGTAGCCACAAGAATTAATGAAGAGATTATGTTGCACCATGGCTGAGTAAATGGCCTGTGAAAACAACAGTTCTGACTTTTTTGTTTCTGCTTTCCATTCTATGTAAAATATATGAATTTTACTAGTATTTTAAGCGCTTTGTTCTTTCATTTCAGTTTTCACACACACATTCCAATCTGCAGACATTTATGACCATGAAATAAGTACTTGAAGAGACACAAACTCATCTTAAAAAACAAAATATCCGAATCTATTTTTCTTTCATTTAAAGATAACACTGACTCCAAATAACTCTTCTTAGCATCCAAACCTGCAAAAAATCTTATTCTCTCCACTTACCTTCCCTCACATATATCGTCAGTAGACAATTTAGTACAATATCAGTGCTTATCATTCTATGCATGCTTTGTTTGTCATGAATAAACAATGGAACTATACTACCAGTAAAAGATACTTTAACACAATGGTTTGCTGACAGGAGAAGGTGATTCTTAGATTAAATAGCATAAGAACCAGGATTCTAAATGTTCAGAAAAACTTAAAAAATTGCTAGTCTGCCCCTAACAGGTCTGGAGAGCATACTTCTATTTCTGAGAATCACAGCTGCTCTAAAGGTCAATTTAAATCAATTCAGCTTAGAAATATTTTTTGCTTGCTTAGTTGGTTTTGGATTTTTTAAATTTATTTTTATCAATTTTTTAGACTTCTAGTTTGGAAAATGATTCTGCAAAATATCTAGGAATAACACCACTGGCAACACTGACCATTGTGTATCCATCAGCATTTTATGAACTTGTGTTCTTCCCTAAAACCACCATTCACTGTTAGGGAAGACTTTTGCTCATCTGAACGAGGACTAACTTTAAAATGCATGTATTGTCTTTTAGTGGATGGACTGTTCTGAACTCTGAAGCTTTTCTAGGTGATAACTGGAAAATAAACCAGAGTTTATTTTTGGAGGGTTTATTTCCAGAGTCAGTGCCTACAAGAGACTTCAATGAGATAGAGCTCTTCTGCTGTCTCCTCCACCTCTGTATTCCTCAGACCATTCCCCCAAGCTGGCTGATAGGGACAACATTAGTTCTGTAAGGCAAATGCAGGCTCTAACACTCCAGTATTTTGATTTTTTTAGACATATGGACAAAGTTAATGGTCTCAGTCATTCTGAACTATCTCTTCTCTGAGATTTGCCCTCTGACTTTGATGTGATAAATAAACTAGCTTTAAAATATAAACGTTATATTTTAATCTGGCTGTTTCCACTAAGAAAAAAAAAATGCAAGAAGTTGTTTGATTCCCTACTGATCAAAAAGGTGATAATTCAGTGTATTGCCTCAACATATTCCATTAAAAGTTCTAGTGCCAAAAAAAAATAGGGATAAGTGAGCAGCAAAACCAAATCAGCCACCGTCAGGCTCAAGGTTTAAAACATAAATTAGGAGAATTTTAAATCACCATTTTCCATACCAAAGAACCTGAGGATTAGAGGAAGAACATACCTTAAAAATAACATTGATGTTTCCACTTGGAGCATCTGCATTGATGAAGGAGATTTTTAATGGAAAAGCATTGGACGTAAAATATGAACATGACTTCAGGGAAAAAAAAGATGAGACAGAAGAACAACAATGTCACATACACAAACGATTGGGCCAAAACAATACCTCTGAAAAAGATACCATCTTTAAATAACGCTCAGGAACATTGATAAGAAAAATAAATAATTATTGATATTACTGACTGTTTAACTGAGTCTGAAAAATGAGACATTTTTTCTCCCAGACAATCTGTTTCACTTAAGCATCAGATTGCATGAACGGATTATATTTTCTGTAATAATTGCTTTCCATTTTCACCCAAGCCTACTAACAATAAGTTTTGGCTGGAACTGAGTGAAAAAAAGTATGTAAGACTGATCTAGTGAGAATCTCTAAAGCATCAAAAGCCTTTGGTCCTATTATTTTCTGAAAAAAGCCACCCCTGCTCAATCAGACAATCTTTCTGGAAGCAAAGAACCTGCCAATTTCTTTGGTGATCTCACTGTGGCTGATGATACAGGAAATTCTGAAAATCGTGATCTGTTTTATGTGAAATTTATCTTAATTAAACATAAACTCTGACTTCTCATGCCTTCCAGCTCTTTCCACCTCAAGACCTCAAAGGGCTTCAGAAAGCATTAATGAGCCAAGCACTGCAAATCCTGTGTGAGTTAGGGAGGTATTACAATCCTCATTAAAAAAAAAAGGAGGCTGGGGGGCAAACCCACTGGAAAACAACCAAAGACAATGGTAAATTAATGGCCTGGTTTCTAGAAATAATGAGTGCCCCACAAAAGCTCCTCCTGTCCTTACAGGGTGGAGTGTAATGGAGGCTAATTTGAACAAAAACACTACCAGACACAGCTGTCTCCTGCTTTTCATCTAAACACCTCAAAGCATGGTCCAAGCATGCAAATATTGCCTCAGCCACATCAAACCTCTGCGACATGCAATAGCCATTGTCAAAGATGGAATCCCAAGCCCCTGTGGAATTTTGCCAATTGAAATGTCTCAATAAGAGCTTGAAAGGTTACAGTGAGAAAATGCATCTCTGGTAGGGCTGGGAGCAGTGCTTGCTACTGGTAAAATCAATAGATGACACCAAAATGAATTAAATTTAGGTAATTATAAGCACTTAAAAGTTCTAATTTGCATGATTATACTGACGTACAGTTTAATCAAGAAGCTGGATGTATTTATAGAAAGATAATAGCCTATAATGATATAAGAAAAATGAAAAAAAAAAAATCTCTCTTCAGATACTTTCATTTAAACATTTTTATACCTGTCCAGCCAAGCTGGTGCAGGATAAATAGCATGACTTTATGGTGAGATACCTTCCCATTAGTCATTTCCAAAAAGCCTGAAAGCAGGGAGAAGCATCAGGCTTCAATTTTTTCTGACATATCATACACAATTGTCCCAAGCCTGTGGGGGGCTGGAAGACCTCAGTTCTCAGCCAGATCAAATCTGAATAGCAGTTACTTGGAGAAACACAAGTCAAAGGCAATTGAAGGGATCAGCACCTCTTAGAATCAGGTCCACTGTGGATAATGAGCCGGAGAACAAAAATAGAGCACAAATTGCTGTAATTAGGCAGCTATGACTGGTAATATATATGGGTTTGTTTTTTACTTGATGCTGGATACATGTTGCTTGTCCAGAGATGGAACAGCTTATCCCTGGCTTAATATTTAAGAAAATATATCTGAACAAAGAATAACCAAATCTTAGTACTGTGGTCAAAGTAAAGTAACACTAAAAAGCATTGGTTTTTTCCTTTATCCTTAAGGTATTTTTAATAGGGGTTATAGACACAGGTAAGGTAGTATGAATATTTAATATTTTAGTAATTCTAAGCAAGTCTCAGCTCAGCAAACAGACAGCTTGCTCTAGACCTTTAGCTGCTCCCATAAGTGACAGGGGAGAGTTTTAGATGACAAGAAATCTGCAACCAAGAGCTACCTGGGCAGGCAGGACCAGCCTCAGTTTCAGGGAAGCCATGTATCCTTGCCAATCCCAACATCACAACAGGGCAGCTGAGCTGGGAATGGGCTGCTTAGAGTTTGCAATCTCTGGTGCCACTGCTGCGTAGTGTGTGACATATATTCAGCACCCACTCCATCAGCCCCTTCATCTCTGCCTTAAATCCACCAGTTTAAAGGGGATCAGGCTTATGTCATATTACCAGATAATTTATTCTTAATATCACTAAGATATTCCAGTCAATGCAGGCATTTACTCCCTCTTCTCTTTATAGTAAAAACCAAAAATAATATTAGAAATGCAATCCATCACACAACGTAGACTTACATCTGCCTCTATGCCTTGGACAACAAGTGCAGGATTCAGGGGAATCCGACAAACCTTTACCTCCTGGAAGAACTGCTGAAGTCTGTAGAGTTCCACTTCTAACACCTCCTGCAACACATGAAAAATTATGGCAACACAAAAGAACACAAGAGCAGTTTTTAAGCTCTTGACTGTATTTTAAACAAGCAGTACAAATTTCAGAGCCAGCAGCATCCCTGTGACCTTATAACAGCTGATGAGGTCACATTGATGTGCAGCTCTTAAAAATAAGAGCTGTGATTTTACTTCACATTCATGTTCATGTTTTTTCAGCCTGCATGCACTACCAGCTCAGGATGTTCAGTAGGTTTGGATGGAGAGAGAATACTTACAAGGGCACATAGTGACAGGACAAGGGGGAACAGCTTCAAACTGAAAGAGAGTATGTTTAGATTGGATAACAGAAAAAAATTCTTTACTGTGAGGGTGGTGAGCAGTGGAACAGATTGCCCAGAGAAGCTGTGGATGCCCCATCTCTGGGAGACCAGGTTGGATGGGGTTTTGAGCAACCTGGTCTAGTGGAAGGTGTGCCTGCAGATGGCAGGGGGGTTGGAAGTAGGTGATTTTTAAGGTCCATTCTAACCCAAACTATTCTATGATTCAATATCTTTCATTAGGGGCTGATTATCCTTGTATTGCTCTGCTGCATCCCATGGGCTTTTTTTGCTTTGACTGAGAACTTCACAATTTGTTGCTTGTTGCCTCAACACTGTGATCTCCGATGCCTAACTCTTAAGAGTGTTAACTGCAAGGTTTGGGAACTCCTTAGTATCACAGTAACTGCAGCCTTGTGATTAAACTCTAAAATCTGAATTATGCATCAGTAATGTATAATTTATTGCTACTATTTCTTTTTCTTTATGTGGATTTTCCTTTTGCAACTATTTTTGTCTTTTTACTTCCGTGTTTGCTTTGCTGCTCTCAGTCGCAATACTGAGAGTTTTCTGAAAAATCCTTTGAAAATCTTTGGCTCCTTAACAAGGCAAAAATATTCATGATATCTTTCATGATAACCAGCAGTGGCAACTATATATTTTATTTGCCTTTCTACTCTGCCTTGTTGAGATTTCAGCAAGAAGCAGCTTTACACATCAGGTAAGTAACAGATGTCTTGGAAAATTAACAGTTCTTACTGAAAATGGACCTATACAATTTAAAAGTTGCACCTGGTGGAGAAGGCAACTGCAAGTTTCTACTGCCAGGAATTTATCTCTGCAGATATGCATTCAATATTCATTGCTAAATGTTATATTTGAGATATTAATTACATTCCACTCTGGTTGTCTTTGTTAACAAACGAGGACATATTCAGCCTGTCAAGGACAACTCTTAGCAAAGCTTTCAAGAAATAGTGCATCTCTACAGGAGTCAAATATTTTGGGATGAGGTGCTGAATGTGAACATTTCTCTCAGGAAAATGTTAATCATGTTGTTAAATGTTGCCATTACTTCTGGCCACCTCTAAGTCTGGTTGAGAAACCACGGATGGAGGAATTTAAACGGCTTAAAAGATCTGCTAACCTCAGTGGTAATAGTGATGAGAGTTGTCCCATTAAATATCTACGTTTCACTTCAGAGTAGCAAAAATTTTACAAAGTTTAGTCAAATTTGGTTTATTTATGTAAAGGGCAATAAAAGAAACAGGTGGCACCATAGAAAAAATAAAATTACCTGAAGAAACTTAGATGGAAGGGGCAGTATTTTTTAACAAACCTTTCTTTTTGGGTCACTGGCAAATTTCACTTTTGTGGCAATGTCTTCCAGAATTCTGATGAGCTTTTCTTCCTTAGAAAACTCATTGTTCAGGGTTTGTCCAGCACAGAATTGGAGAGCAGCCAGTAGTTTCTTATACCAGATTTTGAAATGAACTTCATTCTGTGCGTTCTTCAACAGCCTGAAGGAAGGAGGGGGAAAAAAACATCTGTATCAAAAACTGATTTTTATTTTATATCACTTCTAGCAGGAACAATAAATGATCTCCAGACTAATCTATATTTGGTGACTTTGGGCAGCAGAGAACAACAAAAAAAGTTTATTTGTAGGCAGTACTCAAGTTTCATTTCATAACTAATGAGATTCCAAGCATGCTGAATAAATAGGATCCTGCGGTTTCTTATTTTCATACATAGTGCAGTGCCTGTATTGCTTCTTATTTCTGCAAGAGAAGTTTACAAAGTCGTACTTTTGAAGTCCAGTCTTGAATATATATCCCTAAATCTTGTGAGGAACTGGACTTTTTTAATTGCCTTAAAACATTGCTGCTGTAGCAAGCCATGCATGGCTCCTGCCAGGGGACTGAAGACAAGGCTGATGGGAAGAGGCTTATAGCCAAGGAACTGGTGGATTTGTGGAGGCCCGCCCAGGGGATGACTCTCTGGGTGTGTGATGCCCACCTAAAGGAGACCAGTGGCACTCTGTGTGTGTGTGTGATGTTTATCTCCTGGGGGCCAGGCTGGGTCAAAGGAGGTCCCCATGTGCACACACCCACCACCACCACCCCAGGGAAGGCAGGGGCACCCCCAAGTCATTTTTGACTCTGAAAAAAACAACAGATCCAGCTTTCTGCAAAACCAGCATAACTGTGCAAAACAGGGGGAAGCACCAGGAGGGTTTTTGAGGGTATATAAACGCCTTGGACTTTATGTTCCATGGGCTTCTTTCCCCCATTGCTCCCCAAAGGACCGAGACACCAGCAACAACAACCAAGTTCATCAAATACCTCTGACTGGTGACTGTAAACTAACCCTTTCCCTTTCCCTTCCTTTTCTTTCCCTCCCTCCCACCCTCCCTCTTTTCCTTCCTTCCATCCTTCCTACCGTCCTTCTTTCCCACATTTTCTTGGGTGATATCTTTCTGCTTTTATATGGCTATATTACTATGGATAATAACCACCAAAATGGCTACATACCTGTTTTCCTTTGCAACCAAATTGTTCTAAAAATAAATCATATGTATCCATATCTATATCTAGATCTATATATCTAAACACTGATCATCTAGTATCAATTTATTTTAATTCACTGAAAGGGATTTATTAGCAAAACCCCAAAGTTACTTCTGCCTTGCAGGGCAGGTTGTAACAAATCTATACTTTTTTTTCCCCTGCCAATACACTTACACAAACAAGCACATCTTTCAGCTGGGAGGTGCATTTAAAGACTGCTTTAGTCTCAGATGTACCATCAGTTCTAGAAACTTTTACTATTTTAAGATGAGGAGACATTTCTGAAATTGGCTATATGGCTAAAAAGAGTGAAATGAGCCCATTTTGTTCCTTTCTTTGCTGATAAGTGTTGGTCTAAAGCAAAAACTCAGCTTTTAGTTCTACTGAAGCCTGTAGAAGCTTTGGAACTGGAGTTATTGCCAACATAAAAGTCAGAAATAAAGCCAAAAACATATTTTTTAAAATCATATTCACCATGTAGTCTTCTCTAGTTACACATTTATTTGGGTCAGGAAAACTGGAGTTGGGAGGGTTTTTTCAGTTAATTGAATTGATCACTGGGAAATATTTTCCTTATGTGGGCCAGAGCTTTTGCACAGTATTTGATTTCTTTTTGTAAGTGTAGATGGAATCATCAGCTCTCTATTGCGACTAATACCCTGCCCATTGCCTGGGATTTCCCTTTGCCTGAAGGACTTGTAAACTGCTCTTTGCTTTTGTATGAACTCCCACCTCCCCTCCAACTTCATCCTTAAGAGCATCTCACACCTCCAATTCCTTATAAATGTCTGAATCTCACTGCAGTTTCCTTTACCTGATGAGGCTACTCAAACCTAACAAATAATGTTAGTTTTCACAGGACAGAAAATCAGAGAAGCTGTTGACTTTCAAGGCACATTGCACAAGAATATGTAACATAACAAAACACAAGACATGATACAAAGCACTGATATTTAAGGGTAAGAAAACATAATTCCTATAGACACTTCAACTCCTTCAAATCCTATATAAGGCATTACAATATTGCTACTGTGGCACATGCCTTTTCTGGTGATGAGGGATTCTTGACATCTTTTATAAGGCAATGATTCTTCTAGGTCCTCTTTTCCGATATAATTCAATGCAGAACAATAACAGCTACTGGTTTCTGAAAAGCCTTTCCAGCTATACAAAACCTCTGAACACCTAAGGATTTGAAAATCTTAAAAAGAATGTGCAGTGTTTCCATCAGAAATACCTAGTCATGAAAGGGAAGCAATATAAGAAGTTTATCATCAGCACTCTCTGGAGGAGTCTGAAATGACATTTTTGCTGTAGACTAGTAAAAACAAATAATTACTTTTTGGATCAAAAAGAAATACAAGTTGTCATTGCAATGCCTCTTGGAAGGCAAATCCCAGCACACAGAGGTAGTTTTATTCTTATCCTGAACCCTTTACAAACTGCAGAAGGCTGAGAGGACATGCAGTGGATATATGACAGCGGATAAACACATCTTTCATATTTCAATGAGAGTAAGTCCAACATTCCACAGGATGGGATGGGATTCATTTGCTTAAATGTAGATAGCTTATGCCATTTTATATATCCTGGGTTATCCTACGTGGCCTCCAGCTTCTGCCTTGGAAGGGCATGGGTCCACTAGAGGCAATATCTCACTTATGCCACTCCCATGCAGATGTCTCGGATTCCCCATGCTGTCTAAAATAGCCAGTGTTTAGGGTACTGAATCACACTCTGCAGTGGCCTTTTATCTCAGATGCAGGGATAAAAGGAGATTTAAAACAAAAACATACTCTGTCCACTTCAGCAGCAAGTCAGGAAGAGGCCTGATGATTATTTTTTAAACAAAAGCATCACTGGGTACAGTCCAAAATGTCACAAAGGCAGGAATTTTAGTCTACCAAAGCAGAGCCCAGCCCAGTCTCAGTCCAGCTAAACAGCTTGTATTTCTCTTGGCACACAGGCAGAATGAACTTGTTCAGTTTTGCCCTGAAAAGACAAGTGCACTTAAGAAAAGACAACTATTTTGGACTGGCTGTCTTATGTTGGTGCAGACCTTTCTGTGTGCACTTAGGCTTGCACTGGAATCAGCTTCTGAGCATCTAAGTCATATTCATTCACCTACTCCATTTTTAACAGTACGTATTTAGGGAATCCAGAAAGGCTACTTTTTCATGTTTGAGAGGTCCCTTTAATCCTCTCAGTTACAGGGAACATTAAAATGACCAGCTTTTATTTCCCTAAAATGAAAGGCTTAGGACTTCACATACAAAATGGCTTACTATTTTAAACAAAGTTACTCCCTGCATACTTAAAGGATCCATTTTTGATTATTTTTATGGCTGACTATTCACAGGAAATAAGCTTGTATGCACACATATGATATAAAGATTTCTTTTCAACCTAAGATTATGGGCAGCATTCAGAGAGCTTATGCATAAGGTGTACATGAGGACAGATGACATACGGAGTCTGAACCCTCTCATATGTGACTTTTGAGCCCAGTCCATGGGGAAAGTTGAGGCAGTAATTATGATCTCACTGGTAAAATCCATTTCCATGCCAGCTGCAGCTCAGAACACACTGAACACACATGTCACCTTTTCACAGTACATGTGCTTCCCCAGCAGCCCCAGAAGGGACTCAGGGCTCTACACTCAAAACTTATCTAGTGACAGTGGTACAGGCAGCACAGCTCCCTTCTGCCTGCCCACTGGGGTAGGTGTGCTTCTAAAAGCTTGCAGACCTCAATTTGCAAAATGATTTGAATTAACTGGGTCTGACTTTTATATTCATTTTATAAAAGCAGTCCCAAAGAGGATACAAAGGACAGTTTTTAATGCGATAACTCATTGTAGGCTTTGCTAAAGTGTTTATTCAACAAATGAACAAGTATGTTGTCATAATTCTGTATTCCCGGTTTCCTGGTGCACACATCTTCACCCTGCCAGTGTGAGAACTCAGAAGAGATAGGAAGGGCTGCAGCTTCTGAAGTTGCAGGAAGGAGAAATACTCAAGCCACTAATGAAATTTTCATGTTAGAACAGGATGCCTAGCTGTAACAGAGGAAGACAAAATTGGAATGATTTAAAACTCAAGGCTGCCAGTAAAGAAGCATGGAAAGTTGTTCATTCCCTGACAATTTTCACAGGATTCTGCAAGACAGAACTCAATATAAAAGCCTGGCTTTATGCCAGGCCTAGACAGAGGGTCTTGCTCCTAACAATGAGACTTTTTACTCTTCAGGGTTCTGTGATTTTGGAACAAACACCTTCATTCTCAGCAAGATCAGGGGAATTCAGACATTGTCCCAAGGTCACTTTTGCAAAATAGCACAGAATGAAGCTGACCTGAAATTTAGCAAGGAACCAAACTAGACTGCCTCTGCCTAGTAGCAGTCAGAGGGTCCAAGGCTGATCCTGGGGCACCAGGAAAGATGCCCCTGACTTCTGCAAGCAGCTGCTTCTCTTCCTTTCTGCATGCACCTGCTCCATGCCTGCAAGGTGGCTCCAACCTCTTTTTCTGGCACTCACAACTGCAGGAGTGTGTGTTTTTTGGGTATAGAAACACAAAGGTGCTGGAGAGATTTTTGTCACAGGGAAGAAGGGAAGATGGGATTGAATCAGGCTGAGTTAGCTGCTGTATCAGAGGAGGAGACACAGGGCTAAACCTAGCATCTATAGAGAACAGGGGAAATTAAGAAAATAAAAAGGAGAGAAAAAAAGGAAGGAAAGGAATGAGACTGGATGGACCTTGGTAGCAAAACAGGTGAGCTGGCCTCATTATCCTTCTGTGATGCTGGAAGACAGGGAAGCTGACAGAGCCTGCTCTGAGTTGGATTTGGCAGACAAATAAAAGAGTGAGGCGGCTCAGACAACTCTGCTGCCTGAACATCTGTTCCTTGTCTCCTTCAGAAAGGGGAGCAGGGTGAACCAGAGAGTGATGCCTGACAGGACAGATCAGCTCACAGGTAGCCTGTTAAACCACGCTGTAGCAAAACCAAACGAAACCAAGAAAAGGCCAGAGTTTCCAGTATATTAATGCAAGTTTAGCACCTACCTGCTATGAAAGAGTGAGGCACATTTTGACTGGGTTATTTGCACCTGGTGTCAGTCATGACCCCACTTAATTTATTTATTACACAAAAGCTGTGCCTACCAGCATACACACTGTGCACTGTTTGTTTAAAGTGTTCTGAATTCAGAGACAGCCTATGAAAATAAGGTGCCTTAGGGCTGTGAGTGCTGAGGTACACCCTGTTGTCAGTCAATCTTTTGTAAACCTGACCAGGGCAGTCAATATGCTTTGCTCTGAAGTTATGTTTCATGCTTGTTTTCTTTTTTGCTAAGCTGGAGGCAGGATGAGTCACAGAAGGAGAAAACAATGGTGCAAGACTGCTGCTCATTATGGCAATAATTGCTTAAAAATTATTCTCTACATCCCTTGGTATCAAAGTTGAGCACACAAAAACACTTCTCTACCACTGCACAGTTTCTATATCTGAGGTTGCCATCTGTCTTGATTATCCTTAGACATCCTTCAAAACTCCTAAGCTGTCCTTTGTGCTTTCTTGTACCATGGAGCTATGGCACATGCCTGAAGCATATAACTGATTTCATTTTGAACTCCCTGAAGAACACATTTTACTCTTTGCATTCTTAAATAGGAGGATAAGTAACGGGGCTGGTTTGCCAGTGGGATTGCATTTAGGCTTTGCAGCTCCCACTACAAGTTACCCACAGACAGATGACAGAGATGCAGCTGAAGATTAATATCTCCATCTAGCTGGTCACAAGGATGAGCGGGGAACTGCTGCTATTAATTACAAATAATTAATAGTTGCAAATAAAACCTTTCTTAGTTTTTTAATTTTATCTCCCCAAGATTACACCAGACAAGGTTTGTACTCCCCTGACAGTGATAATGAGAATAATCCCTTTGATACTGATATCATCACAGTAAGTACTGCACAAACACTGAATTCCCACAACTTCCAGGTTCTAACAAGTACCTGTTGTCCTCCATCCCCTACACCTGCAACTCCCTCTACTCCTCTGCAGAGCACAGCCAAGTCTGCAGAACTTGTCTTTTCAAGTCTTTATCACTTGCCAGCTGGTCTGGTCAGGCACAGCTTCTTTAAACACAGCCAAGCTCTAAGGCAGCAGAGTGCCAAGCTGGCAAATATGACTGTGGCTTTTCTGCTCTCTTTGTCAGTGCCTAGGATGGATGACTGAACTTGCTGAAGCTCACAGGAATGTGTCTGGAGGATGGCAGCTATTGCTTCAGAGAATAGAAAGGATCACTTGCACTTGTTGCAATTTAATCTCTATTCCCAGCCTCCGTCACAGCCTTGGTGAGACACTGTCCATTCCTGGACAGAAAAACTTAATTTAACTAAGCTTGCTGAAAAGCCTTACAGTGGCTCTGTTCTCACAGTCCTTTGTTATCGAAGAGAAATACATGGGCTATCTCTGTCAACTCCCTTTCAAAAAACAGATACAAGATAATGCCTCTGTTTTTAAACTAACCCCAAATTCTAGAAAGGTGTGATTTATGTGCTGCAAGTCAGAAAGGAGAATGCAGAAAAGACAGCGTCATTCTGGGTAGCCCTGTTGGGGCATGGCAGTCAACAAAACAACAGACATAAAAACAAATTAACAACTGAGGGGCACAAAATACCTGGCACATTGAGAACAACACAACAGAGGAGAACGAGGAGCAAAGTCAATTAGACATCAGAGTTACAGTACAACAAAGATGGAAGGGACATTGCAGTTCTCCCAAGTGACTGCAGTACTGAGCATTTTCCATAACTTTAGGGAAACACAGATCATGAACTTGACTGGAAGGACGAAGACTGAACTTCCTTTGCTCTCCCTTGTTTTGACCAAGTACAAAGCAAACAGAAAGAGAGAGGCACATGAAGGCTGGCAAACCCCTGCCCCATCTGCTGATCTTTCGTTTTTCTTTCCATTCTAGAAGAAAAAGAGAGTGAAAGTTTATGTTTCTTGAGCAGACTGAGTGAAGCATGGTACAATATTTTCTCTGAATCTTTCTAACCAAGTAAGTCTCCAGGATGGAAGAACAGCAGCTGTTCCGTAGCTTGCAGCACCTGTCCACTTTTGGCTCTTAACACTTCTCACATAAGAAACCTGCAGTCAGTTCCACATGCTGCCTCTCATATAACAGAGGTGCTTTTATAGGCTCATTTTTCAAAGCATTACCCCCTTGACTGAAAAATACCTCTGCTTAAAGTGAAATATTGTTTTAATGTACCATGTGATTAATTTGCTTTTGTTTTTCTGACTCCTTTTTTTCTCCTTATAATATAACTTAAAACAGACATCCACCACATTGGTCTCCCTTAGACAGCAAAATATTGTTGCGGATTTATCATAAAACATGCTGGTTAGGCTTGAGAAATATAACATTGCCATTATTTGCTAATCTTCACTCAGATCTTTGTGGACAACAGAACAAAATTTGCTTTCAGACAAATCACTTGATTCAGTAGATTCAATCAATGCAGCTCCTCCCACTCCCACTGAATGCCTTAACTGTGGAATGTGTGTCCCACTGACTCACAAAAAATTAGCAGATCAGTGAAAACAAAGGCTGTGCTACACTATGCAAGGCAGTTGCCAAACCCTGCTGAGGTTGCCTAGCAGAAAAAATGTTTTATTTGATACAGTCAGTTGCATGCACCTCTGCATTAACAAAATGAACCCCAGATAAAACTGGTTTTGTCCAGAGCAGAAAGAGCTTGAAACTGAAACAAAATGAAACTTGAAAATTCACTGTATCAAGAACTAATAGGAAAATATAATAGTGTACAGGTACCACTACCAGATATGGATGGTACTTGGGCTAAGGTCTAAGCAAGAAAAGATCATCCTCATAGCATATCTTCTCTAATCTGTCTGACTCTTCCTGCACCAGTTTGTAAACTGGGTGAAATCTGCAAGCAGCGGAGGACCAAATTTAACATACTATCAAAACCACAAAAAGTATCTGCAGCACAAAATCAACATAACAGAACTAGTGTTTTTTTCCAACAGCATCTGTATACAACAGTGCTGAGCTTAGATAACTTCATATCTCTGAGTGACAGCTCACGGTCCACCGAAGATCCCCTCCTAATAAAGCATCAATCCAAAGCTACAGACATGAAAACTCTTCACATGATATTAATACCGAGAGTGACTTAAGCTCAAGATTAAAATTGTAGGTCTCTTTTCAGCTATTAATAGAAAAAGCACCACTGCCTCAGTAAAGAAAATGATTAAACCTCCCCTCTGAAAAGAGCATTCAGAATTAAAAAGAAGGCTGTTTAATAAAGTTATTGCATTTAATATCTGCATGGAGATTATCAGTGGGACAGCATCATTGTGCTTTCAGTGAGAAACTTGGCACTCAAGTCTGGCATTAATTTTGAAAAGTCTGGTTCCATCTTTGCCAGCGCTTTGTTCACGTGACTAGGTATGTCCCTGGCTGCACTTTCCACAAAATTGCAGATATTCTTCTCAAAACAAATGCCTTATTGTTGTCAGAATTTCACACAGTATCTTACACCAGAATCAGCAAGCCTGAAAGCTCCCAACAATCTATCTTTGTAATAGCTTAGAGTAAATTCATGCACAGGAACTAAAATGTGCCATTCATTCCAGGCATAACAGAAATTGTTGTGTTCTTCCCAGTGGGTAACTGCATTGGATGCTAGCAATGAATGGGATTAGATGGGATAATCACCACTAAAATAAGCAGACCCAGTGGCTTTATTGGGATGCTGTCCAATATGCCAGCAATTAATTGAATACAGGCCATGACTAAGCTACTCTACTTTCAAACCATATAAATAAAATGCAAAATTAACTGAGACTGAAGGAGTCCACTACAGCAAACAGACTTGCTAAGCTTTGTGCTCCTTCTGAATTTAGGTCACAATTATTGCAGCAATACATTGAGGAGAAACTAAAAATATATTTCTTCATAAGCTTATTTTTTGGGTAGTTTATGTCTACCAAAATGACTTTGGACAGCATCTGTGGTCCCCTTCAGCTTCACAGCTGGAACAAGAAATCCCTCATGACACTGTGAAACACAGAACTAATTCTGTATGGTTCTGCACTGGGCAATTCTAATTTACACAAAATAGCAGAATTAAACATGAGTTACACTGCAACACTTTGGTTAACTTCACTTTGGTTTTTGTTTGCTTGGGATTTTTTTGTTTGTTTGGTTTGGTTTTTTAGTTTGCTGATTTTAGCTGGGGTAGAGTTAATTTTCTTCACAGTAGCTGGTACAGGGCTGTGTTTTGGATTTGGGCTGGAAACTGTTGAAAATTCAGAGTTGTTTTAGTTACTGCTGAGCAGTGTTTGAAGAGTCAAGGCCATTTCTGTTCCTCACCCCACCCTACCAGTGACTGCGCTGGGGGTGCACAAAAAGTTGGAAGGGGACACAGCCAGGACAGCTGACCCCAGCAGACCAAAGGGATGTCCCATACCATATGACATCACACTCAGCATGTAAAGCTGGTGAAGAAGGAGAAAGGCGGGGATGTTTGGAGTGATGGCATTTGTCTTCCCAAGTCCCTGTTATTAGTGATGGAGCCCTGCTCTCCTGGGGATGGCTGAACCCCTGCCTGCCCACGGGTCATGGGGAATGAATTCCTTGTTTTATTTTGCTTGTGCATGAGGCTTTTGCTTTACCTCTTAAAGTGTCTTTATCTCAACACACGAGTTTTCTCACTTTTCCAATTCTCTCCTTCATCCCACGGCAGGGGACAGTGAGTGAGTGGCTTTGTAGGGCCTGGTTGCCATCTGGGGTTAAACCATGACATTAATATACTAATACAGAAATAGCTTCAGGGAGAAAACTAAAATTGTCTTTCTGCAAGGTCATTAAGGCTTTTGGTTGCTCATATCAGGAGCAGTCCCAGATTTTACTCATACATTCTGAGCCAGATCTGTACTTTATAATCCTAGAGTTTTCAGATTACTGTTTTTATGACTCGCAGCACAAGGAAGGTAGGGTTTGGTTTTGGGGGGTGGGAAATAGGATGAGACAGTTAAACTGTTTTTCAAATATTATGTCATTCAAAAGAATTTGTTCGGCAGAACTGTTAATTTTCCTATTTGCTCTGCACTCAGTTACAAAAGTTTGCTTTGTTTAATGACATCTACATTCAAAGCTGTTATCTTTCACGTAGAGTCTCAGATTTTTACAAAGTGCTCAGATGTCAACAGCAAAAGAAGGATGTATGAGATCTGATACCTTTCAAACACATGGGGAGTCAATGTTCCTTTCAAGGCAGCATCCCTTCTCGTTCTCTGGAAGAATCTGTCTGTAGACCCATTGTATTTTAAGCACAGGTAATACAGATACAAGAACTGATTCCACATTACTTCCTGACACGTCAGTCTCTTCTGGATCTTTACTTTCATCATTGCTCTAGCTAGCAACCCAGCTTCTCTTATTTTCCCAATATCTAACAAAGGGAACTTTATTCTGACCACTGCCTACACAGGAATAGTGAGGAAAAATGAGCAGGTACTGCTATGACTGCTTCAGCAATGATGGTACCTCAGTGTAATTACAAGACTGCAAAACCCCGCTTCAGTAGCCCTCTCATATCTGACATAGTATACTTCTTTTAAGATGCCAAATCTTCTTTTTCTGTCAATTTTGTGGCACCTCAACACTGTATAACAACAAAGGGTGAATGGATCAGACCATCAGATCCCAGCAACCTGTTACCTCTGTGCATGTGCATGTGTGACTCTGTCAAGAGAGTAACTTTGAGAGAGCCTGCATAGCTCGAAGTGTCATCATGAAGGCATTCAGTCCTTTACACTCCAAAAATAACTAGTAAAATTCATTTGTTTTCAGAAAATAGGAGAACATCAGACCTTTCAATAAGGGAGTCTCTAAATTCCAAATAACACTTTTTCATCTTTTCATGATTCTGAGTTTTAAGGGAGAAGTATCTTCAGCCTACAGCTCCCATTATGCACAAGGTTACCCTGCAGCCTTCTTCAACCAAGATGATATCTACCATGTTTTAATTTAATTAAAATAGAGGGGTCCATGAAAGACGGTTCTTAGCTCATTCCTGTCAGTGGCAAAAGAACACGTATTTACACTGTAAAGCAGAATGTTTCTATCTTCGTACTCCTTTCTTTGTAGGCCTGCTTTATTTCTTCCACTCTGATTCTATTTTTCACTCTCTTTTCTAGGTCTTTATTAATTTTTCATACCCCCTTACATATACCAATAGTATATCTTGCAAAGGTAGTAGAGCAGAGCAGAGAAGGAATTATCTTTAGATTTATCTTTTTTAAATACTGGTCTGGCTCTGATCTTCCTTCTATTTCACTGCTTTATTGCCACCAAATATTGTCTTTGTAAAAAGAGAAGTGGGAATTTGAAGTTAAGCTCATGTACCAGGGAAAGCCTGCTGTAAGATATTAGTAAGAGAAAATTGGCCCAGGGGTACTTCCCTTGTCAGCAACTGGCCTAGTTACCATGGAAAACAGAAGAGCTGGAGGGCAAGGCACAGCGGGAAAGCGAGGCATAGACCTACAAGAAATTAGACTGACTTAGTTTGCAGAACCTTGCTGAAATTAATCTCCCACTTCAGACAGGCTGTTGCTCTTCTGTTGCTGAGAAAGAGACATTAAGTTTCATCGGGGTTTACAAGTCCATTTTCGCTCTGCTGAGACACGTTCAACTGTGGTACCAGATCTGAATAAACTTCTGAATAAACTAAAATCCCTTTTAATGAGCCCCTAACCAAGAAGGTAATACTTAAGCTTTTACCAATGTAATCTTACATCACTCTCTTCAGATCAAACTGTATAGTCTTGGGGTTAAAATTCAGAGATTTTAATATCAAAAGAACTTAAGGCAGATATAATAATGAAAATCTATCTTGAATTCCTGATGAGCAACCTTGGCAGAAATATTTTATTTTTCTATGCTTTTGTTTTCCCTTTCAAATGTGGAAAGCATTATTTCTCATAGGCTTTCACACAGAATGCTGTGTTTGTTTTATAAGCTGCTCTTCTGCCACAGAGGTAAATGCCATGGCAGATAGGTCTTTTTAATAACATTGCCACCTCCTTCCCATGTGGTACTCATATAGCCAGCGTTTTTCAATCATATGGGAGGAAATAACAGCCCCGGGCCTTTTTTTGCTCATGAGAAAAGCAGAATTAAGATTCAGTTGTTGTGATGAAATGTTCAGCTCTGGTTCCAAGATTTGGAATCACATTTGTGGAAGTATTATTGCAGTAAGCAGATGTCGTATTTCCATATGTCCTGAGTCAGGTATAGAGTGGAGGAAGCTCTCCAGGGGCAGTTACTGCATTGGCAGAATAAATATAGATCAGCCATCTGACACAAAATGCTACTGGGACTTTGAAACTCACTGGCTCTGCTATAGGCATCCTTCCTGCACTCAAAGTGCTGTCCTTATGCTCAGTCCATGTGAGGATGCAGCTGGATAGTGGACTGAAAAGAAGAAATCCTAACTTTCCTCCCCTCTCCCACCACATACATGCTCTTCAAATATCCCTGAATAAATCATATATCTTCTTAGATGTGTCCCCTCCTGACTGATCAAAAATCTGTGCATGCCAAAAATTAATATGGATAAGTGCCATGTTTTCTCTAACAGCAAGGCACTGGCAATACTGAGAGGGTGGCAGCCATGGGTGAGCCTTGCAGAGCCAGGCAAATTACTGTTTAAACTACCTTAAAATTGCTGTTTTAAAAACTCCTGATGATAAAGGAGGGCAACAGCTGAAGACAGTTTGTGTCATCTTTAAATTGATGCAAAAAATGATATTAAAATTGGCTGTTCTTGAAATGACTTTCCATTTTCATACTATGACAAAGCAATGTCCTTCTGAGTAACACACAGAAAAGCACTGATAATTCCAGAATATTTGCCACGATGGCTGCTGAAATCCATTTCCACAAACTGCCCTATCAACAAAAGCACATAGATGGGATTTGAGGGCTGTGCGAGTCACTCAAAGCTGGCTAAGCAGTGCCTATTAGAAACGTTTAATTAATAAAACTGCTTCTCCTGATAAAAATCATCACACACAATGAATGACATTGTGAAGCAGGTTAAGTAGAAGAAGAAATACTGACTTGTAATACCAGACTCAACAAAGGAAATGCTACAACAGCATTGAAATCTTGTTTACTGTTTGACCTCCTCCATGCCCAGTGCTCACAGGATAATTATTACAGATTGCAATGCCCTGTTTCCCAGACAGAACTCCACTTCCCTTGCTGATGTACAAACAAGGTCTTTCTTCAGTTTAAAGTGTATAATGTGTTACAGTACTCATGATGAGGGACTATTCTTTCAGTTAATCCAAGCCCATGAATTTCACTGTGGAAATCCCTGTTCAGCCCCTTCTTCATTAGCCAAGATGGCAGCTGCCACACTGAAGTTAATGAGCCTGATTAATAACAAATCAGTAAATTAAATTTTTTTCCAGACATCAGATAATTTTGTACTAATCCAGACATTTATACTGATTTAATATCAGCTGACATAACATAATTTCTCATTTAACACTAATTGAAAACTACTGGTTTCTTGTTGTAAAGAGCATTTGCTGTCACTTACAGCTTTTTATAAAGCTATTTTTCAAATAATATCATCATGAAATTTTATGTCTTCTGCCTAGCCACAGAACTTTTATACACAAGCATGTGACTGGTGATGTGTGCTGAATGGAACAATCAGGAAATTTCTCTTACAGGTATTTATTTTAACAATTTTTCTTCATATTTGTAAAATGACTGATTGAAACAAATGAATAAAAGAAACAGCTATTCATTTAAGCAGTGTTGAACTCAGCCCCTCTAGTTATTTTTTTTTCCCTGCTAAATAATTTTGTTCAGCTTGCCTTCAGGCTTGGTTTCTTCAGATGCTACAAAAGTAACTGCACATCCCCATTGCTATGCTATTTGCTCATATTATAATGTAAAAAATAAAATCCCTTATTGGTTAAAATGGAATGCCAATATTGATATATCAAGGAACTGACAGGTGTTAAGCATTCTGTATTGCACTGCTGGGTAAAAGAGAGCATTAACTTTTGTGCAATGCAATGTTTGCAGTGGCCCAACACTGTCATCATTGATGGCAAACCCTTGGGGCTGAACATACCTTTTAACCCTACTTGTCTGTCTGGAATCCTGTCCTCTGGTTTTCACAATGACATTTTTTTATAGCTGCAACATGATCTGTGTGGAACCCTACAGAAAGTTACTGGTGAAAGTCTCCATCTAACAGATGATACCTATTACAAAATTGCTTCTTTAGAAAACACATGCATCATTCTCAGTCCTTCTAAAGATGAGAGCAGTCTTTCTCTGCAAGACATTTTCCAAGGACTACCCTGATAGCTCAAGAATTGAAGGACTGTGGAAATGGAATCAGTAAAAAAGCAAAGAGAGAATTAATTTGTAACTCACAGAAACACGTAACGGCTGATGCCAGGAGGGACCTCTGGAGGTCCTCTGGTCTGGTCCCTCTTCTAATAGCTCCATGTTGAGCCAGCTCTGAAACAGGATCAGGCTGTTCAGAGGGCTTGCCCTCAGCAGCAGGGTGGGAGAGTTCCTGAGGCAGGGGAAGGAACAGTGGTGCAATTTGACCATATGATGACGAGTCCCCAAAACACAAGGTGGTTTCAAAAGATATGACCTAAAGACAGACAGGCTGTCATTCAGCCAGTAATGTGAATAAATGTGCCAAGAGCTGCATTTCTACGTTGTGAGGGTCACTCTGGTCTGCCTTCAGTCCCATCAACTGCGCTGAAACTGAAGGGCGATTTCTGGCAAGTACTTATAGCCAGGGCCCAGCTGTCATAGGAACAGCAAACACTTCAAAATTTCTGTGATATAGATTAATTTTAGGGCATGAACAAAGACTCCACATTATTCTTTACTCCATCTAAATGATGTCAGTCAGAACTACCCTTATATACAGAATAGCAGACATTTGGATTGGCCTATGCCACTGCCTGGACAACATTCTCTCGTGTGTTTGCAATGCAAAAAATATAAAAGCTCCTTTTTCTGAACAAACAGCTGGGTATTCTCTACCACTATTTGGCCTACAGTCTACAGTTCTTAGTGAAGTTATGTCAGGCGAAGGAGGGCAGTTCAGTCAGAGTCAGGATTCATGTGAAACGATCAAGTACAAGTCTCCAGTGGCTTCTCGGAAAGGGAAGTTGATGGCTGTTTGTTTTCTAGAATCAATAACTTAGACTGAGATAGAAGCACAGAGTGGTTACACTTCTAGGCACAAGAGTCTCCGGAGGAATGTGCAGCAACACAGGCAATCAAAATTACACTATATAGAAAGGGGAGAGTAGCAGCACAGGTTATATTTGGGAATAATGTTTTTTGGTGGAAGCGGTTCTAGGTCTCCCAGTTCCCTTGGGAAATCACCTGAATCTAAACTTACCTGTCAGAAAAAAAGTATTATTTATTTATTAAAGAACCCAGCAGAACTATATTACTTACAGTACTACTTATGTCTACTCTCCTCTTGCTTTTCTGCATCCTTCCTCCTATAACAATACTTTTCTTGCTATCGTCAGTTCCCAGTGACCACTCCTCAGCCTGCCTGAAGTCTCTTCTGTATCACTTCAAGCAGTTTGACACTGCTCTGCAGGCACTGGGAACACTGTTGCAAATCCCTCCTTTCCCAGCCCAGAGGAGACTGCTCAGACTTGTCCCTGGAAGAAGAACTGGGATCTCGAAGCAGAAGAGGCAGAAATGTTTGCAGAGACAGCTGGACGGAACTCCCAGTTTCAACCCTTTCAAACTGCCAGAGTCATGGTACTTCGCACATAACATCCTCTACTCATTTCCAAGTGACTCTTGAAGAATCTTGGGAATAAAGCAGAAGGAGGCCTTGGGGGAACACTTATTTTAATTTCACTGGATGACAGACTGTGAACAATTGCTGGGGGAGACTGAAAATGAAAACTGAGCACTTATGTAAGGGGGGAAAAAGAATTTTTTCTTTTTAAATCTATTTGGATTTAAGCCCTGCTACACAAGCTAGGAAAACTGAGCATAAGAAGAATAAAATAGAATTTTATTGAGAGATATGTTGAAGGCTGCTTTGTTGTTTACACTGAAATACTTAAGAGTCTCCCTTCATGTCCAAGGAATTTAACTCTACAAACCATTTGTTAGATGAGATGAGAAAAGAAATCTCAGTTTGTGAGAGAGGGATGGTACTGATTAGAAAGGATCATCCACCTGTCTATGTGCCATTGCTTTTTTATTCAAGGCACCATTTAATTTTTCTTGCTATATAATTATAATACCTATTTTAGAACTCTCTTTTTTAATGAGGAGGACCTTATTTTTCTTCGTTTTATTAACAAGACAGTTCTTTTATCTTTTACTTGCTCATTGACTTCAGTTTATCGAGATCCTTATAAAGGAAGCAAGAACAGTCAGCACTCAAGAAATACTTTTTCTAGTTTGGGCCAGGCAGTCTCTAAAAGCCATCTCCTAAAACATCTTAAAATTGGTCGCCTCTGCAGTTTTCTCATCATTAATACTATTAATAACACTAGCAAAAGATGCTGGCTTTGTTTTTACATCTGTTTATCCACACATCAGAACCTGCACCACCCCAGGGCTGGAAATGTTCCACTGAGCTTTGCTTTCATGGATAAACCAAAGCTTGGAAATTTATGAGACCAGTAGCCAGCACGTTATTTTGCTACTGCCCACAAAATCCTGGACTGAGTAGGAAAAAATTATGAATAGAATAAAATTTCCATTCATCATTTCAAATTTTCAGTGGAGGTAATTTGTATTGCTTTTTGAAAGAAAGACAACTGAAAAGAAATAGTTACTCCAGCTCTGAGGCTTTGATCAAATTTACAAACATAATTTCCCATATCTATGCTGCCAGAAATTTATCCCACTTAAAACCCACCCTTCACTTAATAATAGCATTTTATTTATTTATTTATTTATTTTATTTCTTAACAGAAACAAATGGATTTTCCCCTCAAGTAACAGCCAGCAGTGAAAAGCAGCCAGATAACATACTGCACAGGTGAGATACCAATGGTATTTCATAAATCATTATGTCTAAAAGATGGTGTGCTTTCAAGCTAAGAAATAAGACAATCTGTTAATGGTTCAGGCTTGGGCAATTCAGATGAACACCAAGAGAAGGAGATGTACCTCAAATAATAACCTTTGCATTAGGGATTGTCTTAAACATATGCATTGCATCTCCTCTAAGCGGAGTTAAAAACATGCTGGTGACTTGTTTAGAACGGATGGGATAATTTTTAACAGTGTGGGGGGCAAAGCAAATAATTCCAGATAGCTCAGTGTGACAGTCACTGACCTCAGGCACAAGTCTCTTTCACATCTCCAGTGACAAGCTTAAGTATTAAGACTTTTTTTTTCAACTTCACCTGGCACTTCAGATACCGTCTGAACCTAAGCTAAGTGTTTCTGGGAAAAGCTTTGATTCTGATGAACATTTTTCAAAACAAAATCAGTGAAAAATTCCTTACTACTTCACATTCCTGTCAGCAACCCACTATTGACTCAATATTGTGATATCTCTGAATACCTTTACATAGGAATAAAGGCCTTTTAGAGAGAAAAATCAATTATTGTAGCCTGATTTCTGAAACAAAAAAAGAATGTCATGAATGTTACCAAACAGAATTATGTGTATTTGACAGACACCACAGGGAAACCTAAAGAACAAATTTCTGCCTTGTGACTGAGATGCCTACTGCCTGTATGAACTACTGGGCAGATTTTTACAGGCTTTAGATTTGGAATGAATCTTAATTCGTTTAGATTCACTGGTCACTTTCTGCTGTTTAATTCAAGGGCCCAACATACATCAGTTTCAACTGAGTGGGTTCTTAGCCAAGAAAACACTGAATGAGACAATGTGAGACAATGCTCTGTTGAGTAATTCTTTTACTTAAAAGTAGGTTATTAAAACAGGATAACAGTGTTGATAAAGCAAAAGAGCCATGCAAAGACAACTCATCTAACAGTTCTTTCTTTCCTCTCTCAGCTTAGTTTTGATTTGGTCACCGTCCAAATGCCAACATTATGATTACAGACTAATATACCACTGAATATGGGTGACCATTCGGAAAGCAATTAATGCTTAGGGAAATATTTTCAAACAGCAAGAGTTTTATGAGTTTAATCCTGAAATACTCATCATCTGCAAACATCTAAAAATATTGATTTATAATGATTCTGTGCTGTTATTTTGACAGGACCTTATATCAATCCTTCCTTTCTCCTGTCTAGAAACAGTGCATTTTATTCTAGTTTATTTATTTATTTAAAAATGTTTTACTAATTATATCTGGGTTTACATTGTGTAATTCTTTTCTCAGAAAAATTCGCCAAAATTGAAGAAAAATTACAAAGTAATTTTCTGGTAAATCATATACTGGTGGAACACATTCAAAAATGTCTAATTCATGATTCTATTTTTTCTAACGCTTCAGTTATTTAGACAAAGGTCCAAGGCTCAGTTTTCATTCTGGTGGAGAATGATGACTAAACCTAGAAATATTAACCACAGAAACGTACAACTGACAGCAACATTAAGACAACCAATAACTCATTACACTGAATGTCCTGTATCCACTTGAGGCCTCTCTCTGTTTATTCATACTTTTCCTTAAAGCTCTCACTGACGGAGTTCAGAAAGAGGGATGATTTACAAAACTCCAACTTGTCAAGACAAGGCTGTGATCAATTGCCTAACTATGAATGAGGACTCCAAACATATCAATCCAACAAAATCGGGGCCTGAACTGCATTTATTCAAGTCATGGGACAAGAACTTTGCAATGTGCATTCAACGAAAAATGAAAACAACTCTCTAGGGCAGCTCAAGACAAATTTTGCCAGAAATCTGTTCAAACAGCTATCATTGAAACACAAAAGCTTACTAAGCTGGAAAGAGAAAAAGAGCTATAACAGAACAAATCTAATAATTTTTTTTTCCTAATCTGATGCGATTTTAAAACCTCTGCATACAATAATTGCCATTTATAGGGGGGGAAAAAAGCTCTACACAAAGGAAATCATAATGGAATTGTTTGCAAACATTCACAAAAGGTAAAACTTGAAAGTGGAAGCATGAAATGCAAATAAACACAAAATTTTTAGGCATTATATCTGAAAAAAATTGAAGTGAGGCATCCTCTCCTTGTATTTGACCTCAGCAGTCAGAATCAGGCAGCATCATGACTTTGGAGCAGAAAAGCAGCCCACTGAAGGATCCCTCTCAACTGCAGGATTGCTCTGGGCTCCAGGGGCAACATCTCCCCAGTGAAACACACCAGCTGCTCAGCTGAGAAGCACAGGACAGTCTCCACGCTGTTTGTCTTCCAGCTGAGGCTTTCTCTCACCAAAATCACTACAACCTCATTTTGAAAATCTGCATCATCCTTAAATTGCAGCTACTGTTATTATTTATGATTTGAACATTTCAGATTATTATAGTTTGTCACCCAATACTGGCCTAGCTCAATGAATCCCTAAAGCAAAATGCAGTGTGAAGACACAGCTTCTAGGATTACTTTCAGTCATCTTTTGCCAGCAGTCTTTCACAGTACAAAAAACCAAAACAACTCCACATCCATCAAATTCATGATTGAAAATTATCCTTTTCAAGTGACAGAGCCTGATGAATGTTTTGCAAAAAGTTTTCCTGATTTATTACTACTCTGGTTTACATCCTCAAATGTTCCTCTGGGACAAGCAGAGATTACGTGAGGTATCCATCAGGAAAGATTTTGGCTCTCTGTTTTGTTTTTGAAAGATGCAACAACAAAACATTTTTAATGGAAAAAAGATGAAAGGCACAGATGAAAGCCATGTCTACACAGAGCCCTGCTCTGCTCCCTCAGTCCTGTGCAACTCCACAAGTGAGTCATTACAGTCCATCATGTCCCAGCACCAGAGACATTGTGACATACCACCAAAATGGCCTGTGCAATCCTTTCTACAGGGGATTATCCAAAAGGCAGGCTCATCTTTCATATGGACTTACATTATTGGAGGGGTTAAGACAGATGTGACTTGAAGCTTGTAGTGAGTTTTCTGGCATAACTGAAAAACTAGATTTGTCAGCTTCAGCATTTTGAAATGTAAAAGAAGCCAAACCCAAAATAAATCAGACAAGCCATGTTTGGAAAAACATTGTACTGAAAAACATTTTCCTTAGTGCTGTCTTATAAATCATAGAACAGCTAAAAGAATTAAAGCTTTTCAGAACTGTTTCACCTTTTCTAGTTTATCTTTGTAATTCTAAGTAGGTTCACTTGTACACGTACATAGTGGTGTGTTTTTTCATTATAGTAACAGACACTAATAACTGACATTTACAGACTATTTTACGCTGCGCTTAACAACATTAATCCTCCTTGAATATGACTTTTGGCATGGAGCTTCCTCTGTTCCAAAGGTGGGACACACAGAGAGTTTTTTCTGCGTTCAGCAGCTTCTTTAGTGCAGCTGAATATGTGCCTGCACAAATACAATTAATGATGTGAACGACCATGCTTCACTCCATTCTCACTTTGATATGTGATCACAAGGGAGCCTCACCTCTTCCTTTTTGTGTTGGAGAAACACCTAACATTCCTAGATTTCTGGACATTCAAGAACACATTCATTCTATTAAGAATCATTAAAATAATTTTAAAAAGACACATGCACAACTATGTTGTTTATATCCTTTTCAAGGACTCACCAGATTATCTCATATTAACTAAATTACAAAATTGCTTTATTATTTTTTAAATTACTTTTTTTTTTAAAAGGCGTAACTTTTAATGGCATGGGAAAACTAATTCCATCTTTATATTTAAAATGTTAAAATACCATATTCAGATTCTTTGTAACATTTTCTAGTACTGTTTCCAATTTGATTTTTAATTCTTAGGAATTTATTTTCATTTTCTTTTTAGTTAGGATTTTAAAAGTTTATAATGTTATTACTTTGGTCAGAATATGCCAGAATATTTCAATTTATAAAGAGAAATCATAGCATCTGCAACACCTTTGCTCTTTGGCTAATAGATGTTATGTGCAAAGTCATTTAAATTAAGTGAACTTAGCTGTAGCAAAGCAGTCTCAGAGAACAACTGCCTGATTAAAAAGCTACTCCAATCGGTGGAAAGAGTCTCATAAATTGCAGAGGGGAATGGATTCAGATTTTCCTTTGTATCTGGAACAGTACAGACAGCAACCTAAATTCCTACCAAGCAGTAGAACACCTGCCAATGTGCCTGAAGCTTTGCCTGAAAGTGTCATTGACTGGCATGGTTTGCCTGCTAGAAATGTCAGTCTGTCCTTCAGGGAATGTTTACAAGATTAAGAGACCCACGGAACACCTCCTGGACCTGGAATCAAAGGGCACAGAAGCAATAGGGCAAGTTCCCCCTGTGAAACCCAGGCTGAATCTTCACTACACACCTGTGGGCTTTGGGGCTCCCTGGGGCTCCGTGTGCTACACCCTGTGATCATAACATATAAATCCGTGTGCGTGTGTTTGAGCCCAGAGCTTCAGAAATGGTGTGATGGTTATGTTCTAGCACATAAATGGCAGAGAAACTAAGAGGCTGAAGGTCAGGGTTGTCTGCCTCACAGGTTTCACATGAACATAAAATGATGGGGGCAGCAGTGTTGTAGGACAGAGATCTGTCTTTTAGGGGTGTTCCCAGAGTGAAATACTCCCAAACCGCATTCCAGTGCTATCTTGGGGGGGAAAAAAAACCAACAGCAAACCAACAAAAAACAAACCAGTCCAAAAAGGGGCCAGAGAGAAAGGCAGCTGTTAGGAATTATGGCAGACCAAAGGTCTTGCTTGCTCCACAGTCCTCTTTTATTGGGCAGTATTGACAGATCTATAGTCAGACAGAGAGCAGCTAGGAGCTGCTTTTATCAATTCAAGCTGTGGGCACAGCCAGTTCACTCTTTCTTTAGAGATGGCAAAAAGTAAATCTAAAATAGTACTTTTTCCTTAAAATCTGAAATCTGTTTAATCAAATGTAAGATGTCATTTTGTTGTTTTAAATGTAGTTTTCCCACTCAGTCTGTAACTACTGAAGGTCAAACCCAACAGTTATGTGACTTCTTTGTACTTCTTCACAACAAATCTCTTTGTTTCATTTGACACCATCCTTTTCTAAAACTGGAGCCTGAGAAAATTGAAAGTCTGTAAATTAGAAAACAAAATAATTATCTGTCTGTTTTCCAAGGCAATAATCCAAGTCCCACATGACTAATAATGAAGCACTTAGCACAGTAGACTGTTGAATCATTATCTCACAAAAATAATGCTCTAATGGTGCTATTTACTATACACATAAGTCACTAGAGGAAAAAAGGTCTCCAAATGATTGTCATTTCAAAAGTAATAATTCTGAGTTTAGAACTAAAACCCCTAGGCGTGATCTAAGGTTGAGGTTCTGCGCAGTTGAAAACACAATGATGATCCCATAAAGGACTCTGAATTCCAAGGAAATTTAGAATCATCACTTGGTTGAATCAAACATAGACTGGCTATTCATAGGTTTAAAGATATATATATGATTAAGTTATTTTTTATTCTGATCAGTAAGAACCAAATTATCACAAAACCAAAACAGATGTCTTTTGTATTTACATTCATGTCATTTTAATGGACTGGGCTTTTCAGCCTGCTCTGTACATCTATTTAGGAAGTTCATTTTATAATTAAGCAGACTTGATAACTTCTGACTGTCAGAGAAAGACACTGTAATGCAGGAAGAGGAAGAGCTGGAGGATGGTTGTCTGCTTAATGTTCAGATAATAAGTGTGTTGGACAGATGAGTGTCTGCTTGATTTATTCCTTCTTTTGAAGTCTTTAAGTAAATTATGGTTAACATAGACCAGTTCTGACAGTTAAAAATATACTTCCTTTTAGAAAATATGAAGCAATAATCTATTGTTGTAATGCTGGAGTGCTGAGTGAAACTAGGTGGTAACAATTTTGTAAAAGAAAGTATTGAGGTCCAAATCTCCCAATAGCAGAAAATGTAACCAGGGTATTTTTAAATTTTTATGTATTGCATACGCTCTTTTTGCTTCTTACCTTTTTTTTTTTTTTTCATATAGAAAAAGAAATAAAATACTATGTTCTAGCCATGAAATAAATAGTTTGGTTCATATTGTTTTCAGCATGCTGGATTCCACTAAGAGTTCCCTTTTAATCTCACATTCCTACTTTTCTACAAGATGTGGACTACAAAAGGTAGAACACTGCTCCCTTTCCTCTTGATTGCCAGTCAAAATGTAGTTGAGAAATGCTGTAAACTAGAAAAGTTCTATAAAGTTTTATTGACTTAGAAGACAAGCTACAAAAGGACATTTTGCCTTCAGCAAGGTTTTCACCTGACTTTTTCTTTTCTTTAGCTAAGCACACCAGATTCTCGTGTTCTGGCCAAATATACAAACACTGTACTTTTCCATGACAATGGAACCTATTTCTTAGCAGCTGCCACAGATCCTAGAGGACACTGTAATTCTCCCCGTTATTCAATCCTCCTGCGGAAGGCAACCATCTGTGAGACAGACTCCTGGACACCTGCTGCCCCAGCCAGCTGTTTCCATTCTAGGCTGCAGCTGCCACCTGTGACAGCAGCTAAAAGCCAAAAACACTCAAGCAAGAGGGAAACCGGCTGGCAGGCTGCCAGAGGCAGAGGGGTGGATTAAAACTCCAGTACAAAAGCTGACATAAACCCACCTGTGTGTGAAACATCAAGTAGCAAAGAGATAAACAGCGACTTCGAGCAAGCAGAAGGGCCCAAAGGGCCTCAGCAGGTTTCTTTCCCCTCAAGCAACTTCTGGGCTTTACCAGAACCAGTTTAATAATTTGCCACCATAGCTCCAGGGAATGGGAAAACTTGTTCTAGCCTTGTCCTCTCCCAGGAGCTCTGGTGGGAAAAGACTAGAATCAGAGAGAATACCTAGAAGATCGTGGGACAGTTCTCCATGTCTCATGGACATTAGGAATTCCTGACATAAAACTAAAATGTGGTACACATGTCCGGCATGCATGGGAGATTTTTAGTCTCCTTGGGAAGGGCAGTGCATTCTGAAGTACCAATGAGGAGCTGAAACACTGATGGATGCAGAAGCCCCAAATTCATCAAGAATTTAGAGAAGCGGAAAGTCACACCTGACAAGAAAAAACCCAAACAGCCAAATAGATTGCAAGTTCCTTTTCATTCTCAATAGCAGAATTAATGGAACAAATCTGCAGCAGATGCAAAGAACAGACTGAAAGTATCCTTATTTACAACACCTAGAGATGTGTCCCAAGAGTCAGTATTCTCTCTGTTCTGTCCCATAATTTTTAAATAAAATCTTTAAACTTATCACTGCTCAATGGAAAGGAGTGAACTATTTACGAACTAATGTTAACATTAAAAAGATGATGAGCTAGTACACCATTGTTGGGGAGCAGCTTACCTCTGGCCTGCAGGGAAATTGAGTCAATTTTTAATAACAGATACACTATTATAGTTATTTGCCATTAAAACAAGTTAGTGTTGCCAGTCACTGCTGTTTCTCCTAACTAGTTTCTAAATTTACAGTAGTGTTGTACAACATGGGAGTTAAAATCTGTTGACTTCTCCCCTGTGGCTCTGAAATCACATCACCAGTTTTCTGAATCGCATTAGAGTCTTGTTTTCCAAGTTTTACTTTGGGCAGGTACAGTGTTCACAGTGTTGCATTATTTAGTAGTAGAACACTAATCACATTCACTACAATTAAAAATAAATAGAAACTTGTTGCTAAAGTTTGTTTTTATCAGTCCTTGCGTCTTGCTCTCTAATTTGATAATGAAACAAAATGCAACACTTGAGAATAAAATGTAACCTAACCTCTTTTCTTAAAAGAATTTATGTGAGTGTACATGCACACATGTGTTCGCCGCATTATTAATTCATTGAGCTTCTTTTAAAAGTCTCTTTAGAGGTGAGTGGAAGAAAACCTTTGTTTTCCCTTAGTCCTTTTATAAGGACTGAAATTCAATTTGTGAAGGAAAGCCTTTATTAATTATTTAAGGGTTTATTAATAAAACCCATGAAATTACTGTTAAATTTTGTAAGTGAATTTATGGCTTGGGAAACTGCATTTTAAAATACTGGAACAGGAATATGAATAATTGCATAAATTGGAATATTAAGTAGAAAACAATTTGCCACTGGAGAACATGCTGAAGCAGAGTCACCAAGAAAATAAAAGCATATATTGTGATGCACACAAGTAGTAAAATTTTAAGAGAGGTGTGTCACATTTAAATTCTCAGATTAGACTGCAATATTTCAGAAAACTACCTAAATAAAAGATGTTCTCAGCATGAACAGGGCTACTACCAGCTGAAAGGCAGAGAATACAACAAAACTGGAGAAATAATCTACTTGATGTGAGTATCATTATGCTACATATTAAGCTATATATAAAATAAATGTATTTTGCCACCTTAAATTGAACTGTGTCAGATAATGATATATATTATTCAGGATGGAATATCTGCTCTATATTACCCATGATTATAACATTGGAGAGCTTGAGCAAAATTTGGGAAAACACAGGGATCTACACAGGTTTAGAATGCAAAGTAAGGAGGAAGAAGACCACAGATAATTAGTCATTTTTCTTCTGAGAAGAAGAGGGACAAGGGCAAACTAATGATGTTCCCCTGTCCATTGAACCCTCAACTAATTTCTAATTGCTCAGGAAAACTACCAACTCTTGGGGCATATTTAAGAACTCCAGACTGGGCATTTTACATTCAGTATGACTAAGTTTAATATTAGTAGAAAGCATCTCAGGCATATTTCAGGCACTGTCAGAAAAATGCCTCATTAAATGTGGTTCCACTTTATTTGACAGATATGCTCATTAGGCACGTTATTGTTATCCTACTCATTTCAGTGAAACAAACACATTCATAATTCTGCTTTATCCCCACTAACACTTCCAGAAACCATGCAGGTATGAAAGTAGATCTATGCTCTTCCTGACCCCTCACTTCATCAATGAAATGATTACATTTTAAATTGCTGTCTTTCCTGTGAAGGGCAGAAAGCTCTTGCTTTAAGGGTTCCTAACCAGTTGAACTGTAAATGAAAACTCAGTTCATCCATCATTACTAAAGATGGAAAAAACAGAAAACAGTAGGAGTTTGATTTTCATATCACAGGACAGATGTTCAGACATCAGAAAACCACATTCTTACTCAGAGAGCCTTGAGGTAACAGCACAGCAAACCGAATAACCAACTCATGCAATAATACAATTAGAGGGCTCCTTATGCTGCAGAGGCAGGTGGTTGTTGGCAGCTACTGCCAGGCCTGGTACATCTCCATAACCCAGAAGTGGGACTACTGGAAACTCTACCATCACAGGTCAGATTCATATGCAAAGAGGTACAAGAGACACTTTGACACACATGAGAATTCTGACAACTTCAGGAGATGTCAGAGCAGCATCCTTTATTAGTAAGCCAACACTGTTTAGAGCACAAATTTTAAGGAAGAACTATTTTGGCTCAAACCAAAAAATGCAGAAAAATACAAATGAACAGAACCTCCCCCTCTCCCTCCCGCTCAGGGGCAGGATGAAGGCAGATAGAGGTAGATATTTCATACAATTTACCCAGGCCCAGCACGGAAAGGGGAACAAGGAAGGTGCAAAAAACTAGGGTTTCTGTTAATTTTAAACCAAAATAGAGTTTGTCACCAATAGAATCATGGATAAATTTCACTGTGACAGAAAATCACTACGGTAGCACTGGCAAATGATCTTACCAGTAAAGCTGATGGGCTACTTGGATGCTCTGAAGGGAACGATTAAGCAGGAGTTTCACCAGAGGGCTTTCAAGACTCCACTCGAACTTGAGTACCTTAACAGATAAATTGATAATAAGAATCAATTTTATGCTGGCTTTTGTGTCTTTCCTTCATAACAAAAATAATCAGAAGGAACCCAGTGCTTAATCTGAACAAAGCAATCAGACATACAGAATTTGCTCTATCAATGCAATGAACAAAGAAACTTCAGGACACAAGGGTCTGCTGCCACCTGTGAGAGACAGGCAGATATCATCCCGATTTTGGCTGTATTAACATATATGTAAATATGCAACTTTCCTTCCCCACTTAAAACTATCAATGCTATATTTAACCTTTTATCTAATTATCAGGTTTGCAATATAAACCTATTTTTGAAACAGAAGCTGTGGAAGGTGAAAGGTCACATCAGTGTGTGAATGCTGTAAAGCTGTGAAGGTTCCACTGGCTCACAGTAAACATATTTATATATGCATACATAGATATCTATCTAGATATGCATACATCACAAGCACATAAAAAACCCCCCTAAGAAACTCTGCAATGTAGAATAGTAAGTCATCCATGCGCACAGTGCTACGAAGTAAGGGGATAAAGCTCTCACAAGTTCCTGCTCACTTGCAACACAGGACTTACTCAGTCCCCAAGTGCTGTGGAAGCAGTGAGGCCACAAATTGCAAAACATTAATTTCCAGTGAAATGCAATGTACATGTCTAACGAGACAGGTCTACACCCTAATGTCCAGGTCACTCTGTGCTGACAGTGATTTCCTTGGTATATACAGTATTAAGAAAACTGCAAACAGTGGCAACACCATTTGCTTTCTTGAGTGCACTGAAGTCCTGCCACCTACTCTGGGGACCAGAACTTAATTTCTCTTGTTCAGATGCGCATTTATTTTTCTTTGTTACTTGAAAAATACCTTCATATACTATGTAGAAAAACCCAATCAGCATGCCAAAAGAAGTGGAAAACACTCTATAGCTCGACCCTGTTTTTAATTCAATCACTGCATCAGGTGACTAGCCTTTCTTATTTATTCCTCTAACAATCTATCAACCCACCTGAAAGAATCAAAAGTATTTCATGAAGCTATTGGTTAGGAGAGATTACTTCCTTGGCTATCAATTTCCTCCTTACCTGAACCAGCTGTGGGAGGTATTCTAAGAACTCATCATTTGACATATTTTCTATTTGTTGAACTGCTGTTCTGCGAATGTCTTGATCTGGAAAACTAGAGCAAAACAAATAGGTATCATTAAGAGCTACTGAACCACTGCAACTCTCCTGAGCTCTCATTGATATAAACCATGGTTTTCTCTCAAAATGGAAACAGAAAAAAAATTATTTAATTGCTGTATTGTAATGAGGGTCAAGAAACACACCTCAGATAACTTAATTGGACTGATTGTTACAGTGTCATACAGGGGAAAAAATCCAACCCAATCTTCAAATACCTTTTATAATTTGAGCTATCATGTATTGTAATTTCCTGAACTATGAATTATAGACCTCCTTTTGCTCTTACTTACCTGAAATAGGAAATTTCTATGCCATGGAAACTTCTAACAGTCACATGAAGACTTCTTTTGTTCTGAGCAACAATAGAAAAGCTTGAAATTTCCCACACAAAAAGGGTTCATTTCAGATAATTCATTCCAATATCAGCTCTTCTGGTTTGTATTATAACAAAATAAAAAATACTTTTTAAACAGAAGTAATTTTGAAACTGAAAACATGAGTTGGTTTTTAATTTTTTTTTTTTTTAAATGGAAAATTTATTAAAAAAGCATCTTTCCCCAGAAAGGCTCCAAGTCAGTGAAACACATATTTGTGATGGTAAAATGTTTGAGTTCTCAGCATAAGCTATATTGTTAACTGTGGTTGAACCTAGAGTGGTTGTAACCTGGTATAGATTTTTTGATGGAGCTCTCATCATGAAAATGATAAAGGAGGAAAACACAGTGTGGCAGCAGTGATAATGCAGAGAAAGAAGGCTAGATAATATAAATGGTAAAAACTTTTTTCTTTAAAAGAGAATGAATTTTGATGTAACCTGACTGATCGAAACTGACTCTTAGCAGAACATTTTCTCTTTTTAGAAAAAAAGTCAAAAACTGTAATGTCTCTTTCAATACCTGAAAGCAAAAAAAAAAAAAAATATTTTAAGGGCTTCTTTTGAAAATATAAAATAATTTCTACCTTTGCATGTTTTGCAATTGCAGCATCATCATTAAAGGTTGGACTCGATGATCTTGGAGGTCTTTTCCAACCTTAATGATTCTATACACAGAGAATTTCAGGTACAGAGAAGTTGCCTGGATTGCTTCAAATTTAGTGATTTTGCTGCTGTTCTCCTCTCACAAGAAAAGGAACAGATCTGCTCTTCTGTGTATGTCTGCTTCATGGTGCCACCCTTATCTGCCTATCAGTGCTTGCATGTTGTCCACTGCCACCCCAAGAATCTTTTCTGTCTTCTCCTAAAGCAAACTGGGATTGTTCACAGAGACCTTTCAGTTACCAGAGATGCAAGAAGGATCATCTCTGCCTAAGAGGCAAAAAATGTCTTCAAACAGCACCACATTCAGTTGGATATTGTTCAGAAGAGCTGCTGGGCTTTGATCCAGTTCTCCAAGGCAGCGAATCCCTGCTCTCTGAACTGATATGGCTGTTAGGATCCTTGAAAAAAAATCTCTGATTTGGCAGTCTAGGCATACATGAAAATGATGACTAAAGGACATGGGTTACCCTGACAGTTCCCCCTGAGGAAAGTCCTTTGAAATCAGAACGACCATGCGTGGCAGAAGGTGTCACAGGCCAACAGTATTAGTGGTTCAAGAGCTCAGCACAAAACCACACTGCTCTCTTCCCACTTTCCCATCTGGCACCTTTTGCCAACAGTATTCCAACAGAAATAAAAATCAGAGGTGAAACAGAGGAGACAGTGCCACATTTGCAGCAAGGACTGCTCATCGCTATCAAAAGAGAAAAAACAGCAGAGCCAAGTGCTCAGCAATATAATGGCACCTGCTGCTTGAACCCTGAGCCTCTAAGTTCAATAAAACAAGCTGAAGCAAAACAGTATGTACACTTTGATCAGTGAATTAACTACAGGCCATCAAATAAAAATGTGGATATTTTGAATAAAAATTAAAAAAAAAAAGGAGGAGGGGAGGTGTGGGTGAGGAACAGTTGGACTTACTTGAAAGGTCTGGTTTTCTGAGCTGCAACCAGCTGCCACCTGTAGCACTTTCAAGCCTCCTTTTAACAATGCAGCTCAGGTCTGGTTTTATTATTTTGTTTGTTTGTTATGGTACATATTTGATAATGTTTCTAATACAGTTTTATAATGCTTTGTACAATGCTGAGGGGGCCTTGTTGGGGAGAGGAGGAACACATTATAAATAAATTATCATGATAGGCCCAAATTAGCATATTTTGCAAGGCTTTTGTTGTTTTTTTTTTTTTTTTTTTTTTTTTTTTTGGTACGGATTTATTTTAGGCAACCTATTAGGTATGAGAAGTTGTTACTTCAATATTTGCATGGCTATTTAGAAAAAACATATTTGAAGGAGGTCTATATATTAAAAATATAACCCCTTTCATATCATCTTATTTTCTAATTATGCAATTGTTCCAAAGGCTGGTGTGCCAAGCATGTGCAGATAATATGGAAATCAGTACTTTCCTTCCCTTCTTGCCTAGTTCAACAGGTTACTGAACAGTGAAATATGCTCTACACAGGCACCAAGTAAGGCAGAAAAATGTTATTACTTAGTTCCAGCTTGTCCTTACCAGAAGCCAAGATCTGAATATATGCAATGCCATGATGAGAAAAAAAACTCGTGTTTTTTTCCAGTTAAACAAAGAATGATAAAATTATTTTAATCCCAAACTTTCCAGAAAATTCAACAGTAAACATTTCATTTATTAAGGACTAATTTGCTGCAAGTCAAAACAGGAGTCATATCTAAGTTACCAAAATTTAGATCTGATCTGAGATCTGATTAGGATAATGATGAGCTCAAAGGCATGGGCACAGTGGTGAAACACCTGCAGGACAGTTAGCCTCAGGAAACACAGCTCTTGTCATTCTTCCTGAATAAGATTTTGGTAATTTGTTGGTCCTGGTCACTCAGCTGTTTCCTTCAGCTTGTAAATCTTGATGTTAGCCTGAGGCTTAGTTGAGTCTTTTTAACAGACCTGACAATTTGTTGAGCCCTATATCTAATAGTCATTGCTCCCTTCAATTTCAGCGTTGTTCAGGGCCACAAGTACAACAGGTAACAGGTACAACATTTAATTTGTATTTAAATATTATACACAGGCACCATATTTAATTCTGGTTTTTTACCCCTTATATTTGTATTTGAGCAAACGTTTAACATTCTCAAAAACCTCAGAATTATGGCAAATTCTTATGAACTCCACATAAGTGCTTATGCTATTCACACTTACATACACAGTTTGTTTGCTAAAAGCCAGTAATAGGGTATGGTCTAGAAGCAGATCTGCCTAAAAAAATCCTACCCTTCACATGCCTGGAAACTATGCCATCTTGTAGGCTGGTAATTAATTAGGGCTGGAAGATTTTTTTCCAGTGAATAATCTTGCAAACATTTGAGTTGCATCAAATCTGATTTTAATAATCCATAAATTGCTCTTGATTAGAGGACAAAATTAATTGATTTTTTTGGCTCTGTGACTCAGTGCAAGAGAAATCCCTTCAGGCTTAAGAAAAAGAGCTTCATAGTTTGGATATTAGAGGACAGCTGATTTCCAGGGCTTGCTATAATGAATATGCAATTATTTAAAACTACTGAAAACTCTGAAAGCAGAGAAGTGAGACGACTCTGTAAGAACAAATTCAATATTCCAGTCTTTAAGGGTACATGTCCAAGAAAGAAGTGCTCATCTGTAGCACAGCTTGTCAACATCAGATCAATTTTGCAAAGGACTTGAACCACACATTGTCAGATTCCTGACACTTGGCCTCTGGAAATGGCTTCAGAGAGACAGGACATTTGGGGACTCCTCTTTCCTAGGTGTTTTATGGTTTTCACAAAAGTACCTGAGAATTTAGCTAGAAGAAAGAGCAAATTAAATGGTAATGTAATCCAGGTTTAGGTTTCCATTTACTTCTAGTTTTTGTTTTTTGTTTTTTGTTATTTTTCTCTACAAACAACCTACTGGTCAATAAATACTTCAGTGAACAGAACATTTATTTGCCTAGATGCACTGTAATATCTTGAAGCTTTCGTCTTTTAGATGAATTTATTTGTTCTCTCTTCAGGTAATGAGTATTCCAGAACAGAGGTTGTGACTCCTTGAAAGTTTGTTCCAGGCTTACATGCTCAAAGACTCTTCTGAATAATAAACAATATATAAGTTACAGTAATTGAGTCTAGCCCTTAGTAATAGGTCACACTATGCAGGACTTCAAATTTTCTCTCCACAGCTCTCCTTGCAACTTGGACTCTCCCTAAATTATGAAACTGTTTTCCTCTGATATTGAACCTCAACACCCTTTTTGCTGTTTTCTTCTTCCCTTCCTGCACGACTCCAATGACTGACAGTCACCCGTTCTTTAACTTCTAAGTAGCTGTAGATTATTAGGTCTCCTTTGAGGCTTTGTTTTAGTAAAAGTTGAATTTTGAGCTGGATAAGCATGGACTACAACTTGCTTTAGAAGTAAGGACAACTCCCAGTATTTGATTCTTTTCATACAGACAGCCAGTTGGGAAATATTTGTCTAGCTGTACCTTTCAGCTAAATCAGATTCAAACAGAAAACTGAGCACTGCTGAGGCATCCTGTGGATTTGTGAAATTCTCTTGAGATTTTAGCATCTGCCAGTGGTGAGCTGACTGTAAATGAGAAATAGATGTGCATTTCATTTTTAATAGTTTTATTATCCTAACTTTGCTGTCTCAAACAAAAACTATGCTGAAATACATTTGTCAGGTAAATGGAACTGTACAATTCACTACATTTTGTGGCATGTGAGGATCTCTGCAGACAACAGTATGGTCTTTCACAGACCTTCTTTTAAGTTAGAGGCCTGTAATATGCCACATATTTATGCAATTCCCTTCACATTTTAAGTGCTCTTGCATTTTCAAAAAAGAAGTACTTCAGTCCAGTGAAATGCATGTAATTAAGCCTGTCAGAAACAAGGAAAGCAGAGCTAGTAAACCTACTGGCATGAAGATACCAACTGAAAACAAAAACCCCTCCAAGTAGTAAAGGATATCCATGTGCCTCATGGGTGCAGCTTGGCCAGGAAAGAAAGTATGAAAGAACTGTTTAAAAGAAGAGACAGATAAGTTTTGTGAGGCAGTTTAAGTATTTTAAAAGTAATTAGACAGGAGGAAAGAACAAACTACCAGAATAATGGTGAAGGTATCCCTTTAATTTTAGCTTGCAGACAACAGTAACAGGACTTTCTGTTGGTGATTTTTTCCATTCCTTTGAGGGCTTCTAAAGAAAATACCCTGTGAGTGTACAAAGATTAGAAAATGATAAGGACTAAAAGAAAGTACCAAAAGATAACAAATACCAACAGTAAAAAGGACACTGGATTTTCATAATTTTCTGCTAAAAAGAGTGATATATTCACTTTTCATTGCAAGAAGTCATGTGAACCCTCCCCACCCCCACACTTGAAAAGGTCATGGTCATATTCACCATCTATCACTTTGGCTGATTGACTTGCAGATAGATCTGTCAAATTTACTCTCAAAAAATATTCTTTAAGTAATGCTTACATAGCTTTTCTACACTAAATTTTGACTAAAACAACTAAGAATAAGTTTAAGATGTCGTGGAGCCCATATGGTGAACCATATCCTATGAGAGAACAAGAGTAGGAAGAAATTAACAAAAGCAGTTTTCCATTTCAAACCTGTATGATCTAGAAAGTTCTTCCCACCCCAGAGACAAACTTTGTTCTCCGCTACATTAAAACTAAAGTGTAGACCATGGAAAACATGATTATTTACAGATTTAGCCTCCTGACTTGCACATTTATGCACAGAAAGGATGCCTACATAGTTGTCTATTATTTATTCTACTATAGCTTTCTGCTGTAGTACCTTTATGTTTATTGCCAAGAAGGCTAAAAATGGTTAGAGGCAGTGGGAAAAAAATAAAGAATTCTTCACATTCTGATGCTTAAAATGGAGAGTTGTCTATTCCTACCAGTGCATACATCCCCATTTATCACTAAATTTCATGTATATTAAGTATAAGCACTTTTAAAGCTTTATCAATAGCATGTTCTGTACATCAAAGTGTCAAATTAATTGTAGAGTGTTACTTTGTTCTTATCTTATTTCTTTGCATAAGCCCATGTTTTCTCTCCACACTGATATATGTAACAAGTAAGATGCAAAGGGGCAAGATAAGCTCTTGTTCTATCTGTTTTATAAATACTCTGTTGGGCATTCCATTCTGAACTCCAAGGGAATGTTTAAATTCTGCTTTTATTAAAACAATGACAATCTGATCCAACAATTCTAAAACATTTTGGTTTTCAAAGGTGTAAGAACAAAATCTGTCTTCAAGCTATCACATTTTATTATAATTACTGGTCAGGTATCATAAGCTCTGAAACTCAATAACTGCTCTGCTACAGAAAGTGAAAATCAGCGATAATACTGTGAGAGTCAAAGGTTGAGTGATTCTATAACCAAAGGTACCTTCTCCAGTCAAGGAGAGGTAGATGGAGTCATATCTTCTCCTACTGTGCCTGCTCCATACAGGGGATGAAATAAGGAAGTCCCTCTGACACCACTGATTTGGCACCTGGTTTTGCAGGAATGCCCTTTCCTGAGCAATTGCCCTGATAGAATTAGAATTTAGCAGGAAGTTTGTATGAATGTGTTTAAGCCTACCAGGGAGGTTAGGTCTTCACCTTCACAATCTACATCAAAAAGTTCTCTCTTCAAAATGGTTGCAGCCATGCAAAGTCCTGGAAAATGACATACCTTCTTTTTTTTTTTGGGGGGGGGGCTGTTTCCTGATTCTAGTTCAATTTCCTGACTCCTAGCCATGATACCTCACAGGGCTGCAAGTGCACTCTAGATGTGCCAGTAAAAAAAAAAAACAAAAAACAAACAAAACAAAACAAAAAAAAAAAAAAAAAAAAAAACAAAAAAACCCAAAAAAGCAAACAAACAAAAAAAACCCAAAACAAAACAAAACAAAAAACCAAACAAACAAAAAAAAAAAGTTGAAGAAAACATTCTGGTATTTTGGTTAACAAATATGTCTGGACTTTCATTTCCAGTACTTTGAGCAGCAAGATAACCAGACAAAAAATTGAAAGTGTGGCTGTTCTATATATATACAAAACAATGGCCTGCTGGCAACACACCATAAATGATGACATTTTTAACACTGCCTTTGGTTTCTTTCTGTCATCAAGAAAATTCTCTGAATAAACAAGTGTACTGGTGTTATTTCCCTGGCTACTGTGTCATACAATGTAGATACAGTTATAGAAAGCTCTAACTTCACTAAGGCTTGGCTTTTTACCAAACTCAGTAAGTGAACTCAACAGCAAAATGCATAGGGCACCAATAAGCTGTTCTGAGTAGGAGGGACCAGCTCTGCACCTTCTGCCTTAGGGATAATTTTGTATTTCAGGCAATGGCTTATAATCATCCTTCCCTGAAATTAGAGGTGAAAGTAAAAGTGTAAAATCTTATTCTACACTTCCCCCTCCCATCCTCTCCATGCCATCTTTATTGATTAAAGGAACATTCATTGTTTTTTAAATTGTTTTTCTTAAGCGTCTGCTTCTGGGGCTTTAAAAATCAATGCACTTGCTCCAAATACTGGATGCAAAGTTGCTACTGAATTTATCTATGAAATGTACCATGATTATGTTTTCAATTTATGAAAGTTCTTCCTTTCCACTGCATAAATGAGTATGTTACCATTTGGCTGCCTTGAGAGTTGCCTGCAAAGTGGAAGAGCATAAGCAAGAGAGACGTGCTCACAGAACAAGAAATAAACATCTATTAAACTGTACATTTAACTGTGTAGTGAACAAAATAATTTAGAAGTTTCAGAAAGTTGCAAAGAGCTATCTAGCTCAGATAACGGAGCTTGATGTGATGGGCTGTGATACCTCTCTCTAAGCTCTGTGATGCTGTCTTCTAACCCAGGCAATGAAGAAGCACCTCCAATGATTTTCACTTCTTTGCCCTTGCAAATGTGAGTTTGAACTTAATCATCAGGTCAGATGTTGCTTTTTTGCTCTGAGAAGATAATTCAGAGTCCCCAGCCCAAAGCTTGCAGAAGTGACTAGTGATTTTGAGTACCCTTTCTAAACTGTACTAAACTATATAAGGAGTAAGCACATGCCTGGAGGACAAATTCAAGTTCTCTTTAAGACACTGCATATTGAAGTTCCACCAAAGACAGCATCCAGAATTTTGAGTGATTGGGAGCTCTCAGTCTCCTTTATGGTACTGATAAATGTGGTAAATTGTGGTGCATAGAAATGATAAGACACAGAGCTGAACTGAAGATTTTCTTGCTACAGGATGTACTGAAAGCTGAATATTTATGTGGAATCCATTTTTATTTGGAAAAAATCATAGAAGAAAAATGCAAAAGGGCTCTTTAACTAAAAAAATCTATGTAAGGAAGCCTCTGAGCTGCAGATTACTGGAAGTTGGGAGAGTAGCACAGTGTTATTATGTTTGGCCCATTCTCATTGTCTTCCCTGGGTAACTGTTGTAGGTCACCGTTGGAGACAGGATGCACTACAATGACTTTCGGGCTGATTTAGTGTAGTTGCTCCTGTTAGCAATACATGTAGACAAAGATCAGTTCTAATTAATTTCATTTACTCATGGTTTGATAGTGATGGTAACAGAAGTCCTTAAAATATGCATGAATATATAAAGAGCATTTATTTTATATTCTGCTCATGTTTTATATGAACTTGGATCTTTCAGCCGAGTCTCAGTAATCACAAGAAATCAGAGAGCTGTTTTGTGGATGACAGAAATGAGAAACTGAGTTGATGAATTGTCAGTGCCAAACATAATACAGGATAGAGTTGAATGAACGTTCAAAACCAGCTCATTTAAAGAGCCTATCATCCAAAGTCAGTGAAGGTAATGGTGAAGGAAAGCTGGACCCTCTCCAGTGCTACTGCACTTTTCAAAAGGATAGAAAGCTGAGAAAAAGAGAACTAAGAGAAGAAGTCTCAGAAATTCATTTATATGGAAAGTACTCCTCTCCTTCAACCCACTCTCTCAATTTGCATATACATGTCTCTCAGCAGTTAAATCATGCAGCCCAGACATCTCTAAAACTAGACATCTTTAAGGAAATGCAATCTCTGTTTCTGAAGGTTAGCTTCCCAGTTGTTCATGCACCTACAAAATATTGTGGATATGAGAAGAACAGGGGTTTTTGTTTTGTTTTGTTTTTTTGTTTTGCTTTGTTTTGTTTTGTTTTTAAGAGGATTTGTTCAGTGATCCAGAAATGGTTTCTGTGGTGTTACTATGAAACAAACAAACAAACAAAACCCCCACAAACAAACAACTACAAAAAAATTGGATTGATATTATCTTCTGTGAGAAGGAAACTAAAGGGACAAACCATCTAAGATCCTGATCGGAGAGAAGTACTTGTTCTTTGGCATGACTACAGGTGCCAGCCACTCCCAATGTTGGCACCAAGAGAGACAAAATGATGACATTTTCCCATCTTTCCATGCCAGCAATCTTTGTGGTAGCCAGAATGAACAATGCATACACTGCACACTGAGAAGCTCCATGACAGACTGAGTCATATTAAATACCCTTTGAAGCACCTGACAGGACTGATATTCAGCACCACACCCTGGGGCAGAGCTGTATCTTCAAAGAACAATCCACCACTTAGTTTGCAGAAATGCCACCCATACACAAAACCAAAATTAGACAAAAGATCTCATCTGAAAACCTGGCATGCTATGACCAAAAAAAATCTCAAAATCTCTTGCCACTCTTGGGTGTGGAAGACAACACACTGCCCATATACTCCTTTCTGCATGGATCTTTTATATATTAGAAATGGATCCTAATAATTTAATAATGGTAAATAAGATAACAATACTGTGGTCCAGAATGTGATCTTTCAGGATCTTTGCTTCCACCATTCCCACTACGCATAAAAAAGACATTTATGCAAACATGTGAAACTGCTAATACTTCAGATATAAAACAGGCATACAAGCATTCCTAGGAAATTGCATCTAGAGGGAAATAACAGTCAATAATCAATTTTAGATTATTAGGTAACTATTTTTAATAATGTGAAGGTAAGCATATAAAGCAATTTCTTAAGTAAAGCTTTAGGTGAGGTTTGGGGTTTGTTTTTTTCCCCCGAAAGGTACAGAATGAAACTGAGATTGCAAAGCTGGTGCAGCTTGTGCTTACCCAAGACAAGCAATGGCTTGATAAACCAAATTTGTTCAAGCATTTCATCTGCATGTGTAATGTTTTCACAGGTAGGTCACTTAATGCAAAATACCTCCCAGGTTTTTGGAGGAAATGTAACTGCTGACACAGATTCTGTCCCCTAACATCTGCTATTACATCATGGGTAGCACTATCTTCAGCATCAAGAAAGTCTCCTGACAAACTAGCAGCTCCCAGTGTAAGTGGGGGTGGAACATAAGGCACCACAACACAATTTATTCAAAGTGTGGAGAACTGACTTTAAAGTTTCATGCAATCTAGTTCAGAAAGATAGGGTACACGTGGGACTGTATGTATTTACATAGATTACTGGATAATCTAGAAACATATTTCAGTCCTCCTTATCTCCCATTAGTCACTTCATGCCTGTACAGTAGTTTGAAGATATGGAGTGCTACATGAGTGCTAAGTATTTGACTGATCACCTGTTACCAGAAACTGACTGAATCTGTTATAGAGAATGAAATACTCTTTTCATTACCCCGAGAAATAGAAAACCTTCTCAGGCAAGAAGACAGGGCTGGCACGTTCAACTCAAGGTCATCAAGAGAGTTGCAACTCTATTTTCACTTTGACAACAGAGACATAGCTGAAAGTGCAGTCAGTGAACCACAGCATGATACTGTGCTGAGCAAACTGAAGCGCTGAATTAATCAGAATGTGATCATTCTGTTTATTGTTATTTTCCTACTTGGTTAATTCTCCCTTACCTGAAAGTCAGAAGCCCAAGTGCCTCTAAAGGGTTAGAAAATCTCCAGCTCCTCAACATGGCATACATTTCTGACACAGTGGTACGATCCCAACTGGGTGCACTGCCCAGGACCAGAGGAAGGGAGCAATTTTGATTATTGCAGTGGTAACGATAAAACCATAAGATTCTTCTCTGTTGCTCTGAGAGTCTGTAAAAGAAGATTAGAAATTCAGTTTGAAATTAAAACCACCTGGAGCTTTGTGTAGCAACAAACTTTATTGTACAGAGGGGTCAAGTCACACAGTACACTGCTTTTCAGCTAAGTACATGTTTTCCTTGGGGTAGGATATAATTTTCTGCAGACCAGCTTTTATAAGAAAAGTGATACTTATACTCTGGATCTGTCAGCCTTGGGTCATATAAAAATGAAGTGTCAAAAGACACACACATATGATTATTTCATATCCCAAGCACTCTCAAATTTTCCTCCACTGTCTCTGTTGTTGCTGTTGTTTGTTTGTTTTTATTGTTGTTGGTTTATGGGTTTTGAGATTTTTTGGCAAAAAAAGGTACAGTTATCACTAGATAAATTATTGCTACATCCATCTGCTACACATTGTTGCTAACTAACTACTGTAGACACACAACACTGCTAGTCATAGCTTTAATTCCTGCCCCTGCTTTGGCTGCTTAATTCAGGTGTCTATTTTCAAAGTATTTGCATTTAAAATAGGGTTTAACTACATCCATGCACATACACAAACCCATGAGCATGTGCACATGAACACAGAGTGTGATTATCCCCAGCACTAGTAAGAGTTTGGAAAAGGGAAGAAAAGCTCCTAGCAACTTCCACATCTCTTCACAAAGTGTAGCATATCATGCTTTGCTGTACTCACAAAAAAGGATGCAATATATCAAATTACTCACAGAGATATCAGATATCTAAACGACACATTGATAAAATGATCAGTCATCACACCATATTTCACCACAATGCGAAATTCCTCAGAATAATTTCTGCTGTATATTTTATGATTTGTCAACAATTTGCATGTCTTTGCCTCATGCATATTAAATCCCAGGTTTTGACACATCAGAAAACAGAAAAATAAATTCTTCTTGAGAAACAAGCTCAGACAATCTCCTTAATTTGGTGTCAGAGCCTTCAAAAGCAAGCTCTGAGAGTGCAAACTGATCTCCTGTTTACACAAATCATTACTGAAATCAAGAACATCAGTTTTCTTGGTCATATTTGACCAGATTGGTGATCCATTTATTTAATAACATAATTGTGACTCTAAAAAGACATAGATATTTCAGAAGGTGTGAGAAATGTTGTAGAAGGCAGTAAGTAAACAGTTTGTTTCCAGTCAAGCATTTAATTATCCAGATATATAAACAGAGCTCAAAATCCAAGTGTTTACATTCTTTCCAAGTTTGTCTTCCTTCAATTTGCAGTATTTTGGGACATTCTTAGCAAAAAAAAAAATCTTAGGCCCACTCTAACTGTCAAGATTGTGTCTTTCACAACTCATAGCAATGAGTTCCTTTGGCTCTGTATGCTCTAAAGAACTTTTCTCCTTTGCCATTTTGAATTGCCAAGCATTTAGGAAGGGACAGCAGCAGCAGAACGATGGGCATGCTTTTTTACTGTCACAAGAGTGAATGTTAACTTCTTTCCTTGGGGAAAATAAGCTCAAAAATGTATGCAGAGATGAACCTAACTGTGATACAAATTCTGTTGTGACTTTCAGTAATCATTTCAGGAAAAATATCATTTTGGTAATCACTTCAATAAACAGCTTCACAATTCACAGCATGTCTATGGTGACAATAGATAGATGCCTTTGTGATTGTGTGAAGTAACACACACAGAAAAAGATAAAAGCAGGCCTAAGACTTCACGGCCTGCCTTGATTATCTTATGCATTTGGATAGTATTCTGCAGGACAGTTCAGCTGAAGAACCTCTTTTACATGTTAACTTTAACCAGAGATTTAAGCTTTCAAACAGCATCCTCCAAACTAGACAATCTGATGTTCAGACGAAAGCAGCTAAAGCTTGCAAAGGGAGATAAGAAATCAATCCTTGTATCATGTTTTCTAAGTAACAGATTTCTCCCTCCGACTTTACTCCAGAGGCAATGCCATTTTCCCTTTCCATGCTTTAAAGATCAGAGACAAAATTAAAGGTTGGGGTCCAGGGGGGGTTAGGTTTTGATTTTAAGTTTCTTAGTTGTAACAAAAGTTAACATATACATGTAATAAGATAGATAATAAAAGTATTTTGCATACACATAGCATCTGAAGATTGTTATGCTAATAAGGACATTTCTTTGGCTCCCTAGGGATACGATGCTAATAAACCCTCTTTACTGATAAAAATGCAGCTTATATTTTTTTAGGTAGAGTTGTATCTAAATTTACCTCCATATAAAGTCTAGATTAAAATATATAGCCTTCTGCTTAACACAAATAAACCCAAAAAGCCTTAAAACTTAAATAATTCAGCAATTTTCAGTTTAAGTTTTTATTAATCCCACTAGTTAAATGAAGAAAACAGCTTCTGTGAAAGCTTTGTTAGTTGGTCTGAATTGTTACCTTCTGGAGGGGAGAGGGGGGAAATGGCAAAAAATGAGTTTAAATGCTTCTGAGATGCTTTTGTTGTTCATGTTCAGTACTAAAGCAGAACATGACAAAAGGCAAAAAGAGGAAAGAGCAGCAAAGCCAGAAAATGCAGATTTCTGGCCCCTGGCATTGATTTTCACTTGGAAGTTTCTCTGCCATGGACAGACTAGAAAAGTGTGCAGCATTACCGTGGTTTTTTAGACATCTTCCACTATTCACCCAACTGGAACTAACCTTTCTAATCAGAATTACAGCAAAAGCACTCTTGTGACCACTCACAGACAAACTAGATCCTTATCAGGTAAGTGACAAAAAGGAAAAGGGAAACTGAAAGAGAAAAAAAGTAGAAGGAAAATGATGAATGAAGGAAATAAAGATGGCATAAACTAGACTGTCATCTTCCTGGCTCCAAACCAATCTCTGATCCTTACACTGGGACCCACACTTCACACTGGGATACAGCAGGCTGTATCAGCGTCAAAGAGCAGCCTTTATCTCAGATGGCTAGGGTTCCAGGGTTTGTATTTCAAACACAGTAATCGTAATCCTAAAAGGAATCAGAGGCTCACATCTGAAATGTTTTCAGAACTCAGCCAAAGCAGCTTGCAGTAATTAATGAATTCTCCTCTTGCCTCTCGTCCAGTTTGGTGATGATGCCAAAGATCACACAGTGCAGGGCTGTGAGAGACATGTGGGCACAAGAGCCATGTGGTGAAGCTCATTACCTTCAGTGCCACTGAATACCATCTTCCTTATTCAACATCCAAGGCCATGGGGACCAGTGCTCTGAGCCACCTAACAGAGACAGGAGTCTGAGATTCAGCTACTGGGAAGACCGTAGGTTCTGGACCAGCTACTGGGTAATACCATGCCCATGTAACAGGAAGAGGCCCAAGCACCAGCAAGCAAAGCAGAGTATGGTTGTGAACCTTGGAGGATCTGGGTGTCAGCAGCTGGGGTCAGCTACTGGATAGACTGTCTAAGCACAGCTACTGGAACAATCAATACTTTTATGTTATATACAAAAACATATATATGTATGTGTATATATTCCACCAGCAGACTTAGACCCTGATCAGGCAGAGAGGAGGAACAGAATCAGGATGTCTGTGTTGTCTTTTTTGTGGCAGCGTTGGCTGTTTGGGTGGTAAGGTACAGCTTTTCCCTTCTGTTGATTTATTGCTATTATCAGGAATACATGGACCACCTCTGTAATGGCTGAACCTGGGGACACGATCCCACAGCAGCCTTGCATTCATAACATGACCGGATTCAACAGCCTGTAACAAAGACAACCATGCAGCTGTTTGTTTTTAACCCATTTCTTCCTTTTCTACCACTGCATTAAGAACATTTTCTGTTCTTTCATATATTCCCCCCGCTTCCAGCTGAATGCACAGAAGGATTCTGACAGCCTGAGAAAAGTTTCTTGTGTCTTCTGACCATGGAAACCTCTGTATCTCAAAATCATATTTAGGGCTCGTGAGCCTCAAGCATCATCACACAGCCATATTGCCACTAAAAATCTATCTAGACTCCTCTCTTTTTCTGGACATACAGAAAAAAAGAAGGAAGAGATCTTTAGGTATCATGGTCATAATGCATTTGGATACTGATATATCACAAATATTTTAAAGAAAACCTAATGAATGAGGAAGGTAAAAAGAAATCCTTTGATACAGCTACAACAAAAATTGCAGGCTGACAGATTCCTCTTGATCACTAAGTACTAAAATATGGAATTGTTTCATTCAAAGCCCTTCGCCTTCATGATTAATTTGGTAGACCAGCTTCACCTGTAAGTAGGATAGCAGAAAACAAGAAAATGTGGACAAACACAGGACTACCATTTTCTTTACTCCAAGAACCTGTTATTAAACTTATCAAAGCCTTAACTCCAAACTGGTGACTTTCAGTGATCTCTTCCCCTCATATTCCCACAAACCCCAAAACTGTTTCATTAGGGATCCTATAGGGTCTACCCTTGCCTCATCTTTGTTATACCTACTGAATGAACCTGTTACCCATGAATTTGTGTATTATCCTTCATGAATGTGATGATATTGTCTGCATTCACAGTTTTGTGACCTCAGAGTTTAAAAGCTCACCACTGACTGCCTTAAGAAGCAATTTCTTCCAATTATTGACAATAGATTTCCTACAAGTTTCATTGAATGTCCCTAGTTCAAATATCGTAGGATTTAATGAGGCATTCACCTTGTTTAACACCATCACAGTTTTATAAAAATTAATTATACACACACAGACATCATTTAGTATTTTCTTTCCATGGAGTCCCAGCCTTTCTAGCTTCTCTTGGTCAAACAGTTGTTTAACCCCTTTAATGATTTTAGTTGCACCTTCCCTGTACACTTTCCACATCTACTGTGTCTTTCCTGAGTTGTGGAGACAAGAACTATGCAGCATACTCAAAACACAGTACATCAAGGTTTTAGACAGCAGTGAAATGGCACACAATGGCTCCTTCTGCACACCCTCCTGGCAATGCCCAATAGTTTGTTGGCACTTTCAGCTGTTGCTGCACATTCACGAGTTCAGGGAAATATCAGAAGCAATGTCAAGATGTGCTTCCTGCATTCCTACTGCCAGTTCTGAGTTCAGTGTCATGTAGAGATGCTTCGATATTTTTTCCTTAAATGTATCCCCTTAAATTTATCCACTCTTAAGCTCATCTGCCATGTTTTTGACCAATTTTGTGAAGTCCTTTTGGATCTTTCCTCCATAGCCAATCTGGCAGAGTTTAGTACCATCTGCAAACCTAAAGATTTCCCTGTCCACTTCTTTCACCCTGTCATCAGTGAAGATACTGAATAAAACAGTTCCCAACTTTGAGCACTGAAAGACCCTGCTAGTGATTCCTCCATTCTAAAAATTCTGCTTTAAACACCCTATCTCTGTCTTTAATCAGTTTTCTTCTAAACTCCAGGCAGAATAATTTCTTTTCCAATCTGTTGAGGAACCTTGGTGAAGTTTTTTGAACATCCAAGTGCCTTATGTCCACCAAATTCCCAATATCCACACACCCACTGGCAATCTCCTAGGAAAGCATCATTTTGGTGAAGCAGGGTTTCTATTCACAGAAGCCACACTGGCTCTCTTCTGACAAATTACTTCATACTTCAATAAATTCTTAATGATCTTATTCCTTCTTACTGAACCCACCGTGAACAGAGGTCAGACGCATTGGCTTGAAGTTCCCCAAATCACTCTGGAGCATATTTTGCAGCTGGAAATTTTGCTGGCAACTTACCAGTGCCATGGCACTATGACTATTCACAATAAAATACTGATGTCCCATTCACATTTTAAAATAAACAAACCTCAAACCACAGATCCCATGGTTAATAAAAATAATTTTACATTCCATCCTGTCTTTTTAGAAGTTGAGGCAAACATCAAATACACCAGCAAATAGGTCTCTTTTTTCTTTAAAAAATAATTGATTAAAAAACCCCACGCCATCACCATAGAAATCAGCACAGAAAAGTCTTCTTAAAAAATATACTGAATGTCACTGAGAGGGCTGAATTGACTTTGAGTTATTTAGTTATTGTACAATTAATGTACCTTTTGACCTTTGATGGAGGATTAATTCACACAATTAACTGTCATTAGCATAATGGCTCTCTGTAAGCAACAAATTCCACTCTGATTATACCCAAAATTATTTTATGCAGTACATAATCCTAATTGGTACTATAACATACATATAGCTGAGCATACTAATCTGCTTCAGCATATAGAGTGTGTTTTCTTTCACTTTGTCTTTATCTACCTTCTGTGAAACCTAAACTTTACATACTTTGCTTGCTTATAACTTGAAACAGAATTTTCAAATGCCATTTAACTACTACATCTGAGGTCTGAATGTATAATAACTGAAGGAGGCTGATTTCCATTGAACCCAATGGTGTTCTTGCTAATACTGATAGAGATGTACTGCATCACCTGAAAATCTTAATTTTTGACCCAAAAATGAGTTTCTCGCTTCAAAGACATGAAAAGATATAGTAATAGAAAGGGAAAAATAATCTTCTAAACTGGTAAAATACACTGCCACCTCCAGGGACTTACTAGGCTTTGCTGTGATGTATTCTCTTATTTAGAGGTGTTAGTTCTCAAATCAGTCAAGCTAGGCTCCTCTGGAGGAAAATTTTGTTTCTAAAGAATTGGATACACTTAATTGTGATCGATAAGTACAGCAAGGCAAGAATGAGCAGGGCTACCTGGGTACAACTTACAGCAACAGGGAATGTGTCTGGGAAAGCCTTGCAATGTGCTTCAGACACTCTTGGGTTGGCTCTTCAAAATCACCTCTTCTTTCTTCAGGTTCAGGTTTAATGAACTCCAGATTACTTTCTGGAAAGTCAATCTTTATTTTAAAAAAGAAAAGAAAAAAAAAAGAGAAAAGAAAAAACACAGAAGTGATTTTAGCGCTATGTATTGTCAGACACAACTGCCAATAAATGTCACCTTGGATTTGTACAGTGAGTATGCAAAACAGGACAGAAAGAAGAGGGGATAATTATTTGGAGATGCTCACTGTATGTAATATGTTACTTAATTGTTTTGGTAAGAAATTCAGGCCACAGAAATCAGTGGGAGCTAACTTTCCTTGGAGAATTTAATCCACTGTATTTCAATTTTATCACAACTGCATGAACACAAAGATAGAGCAACTTTTTCCTTTTCTCCTCCTTTCCTGGTTTTTAATGGAATGGTTCTTAAGTGGATAACTTTCATTAATGAAGACCTGTTTTGTAAAAAGTAGGGATAATTATGATTCTATTATCACTTCTCGATGTTTAATTTCATGTACATTGTAGAGCATCTACCAATTTTTCATTTTTTACATTTACATGTGGCTGTCAGAAATTTAGGATAATGTTTCTTAAGATACAGAGAAGCTAAACATTCAACCAAAATTACAACACTCAAGGTGCTTCATAATCCAAGAATACACTTACCTGAAAATTCAAGCTGTTCTTCAAAATTCAGCTCAATTTGCATCCCGCATTTTAAGGTACACCACAATCTATCTATATCTACTCTTTAATATATGTATTTGATATGAAACACTCTTCTAATTGTTAACAAACTTTTTCCCTACAAAACAGTCACATCAGAAAACTTAATCATCTCTGAGTTCTGTTCCAATCCAAGCCATTCATTCTATGAAAATCTATCTTTATGACACTTTCAGCATGTTCCCAAATGGTGATACTGCCACATGCATGGGAATAACTGAAAATGAGGGGGAGAAATGAGAGATCCTGTTCAATTTCTTTCAGTAGAGAGACTAAATCAATGTCTGAGCTTCCCTTTATTATTAATAGGAGAAGCTATTTTAAGGCATGGTCTTAGACTAAACTCCTCAGACTAGAAAATTCCCATTTGCTTGTCTGTTAAAACTAGACTATTTTTATGCCAGGCTAATTTATCTGTATTATCTGCTTTTACATGTCATTTTCTAATAGTAACTCAGCTTTTTAATAGAGAAAACAATTGGCTTTGCCCTTGAAATATCCAGTTGCTAACTTAACATGGAAAGGTGACAAAACTGCCATGATGACTTAATGTATTTTCCATACTGGGAGCATCATTCTGTCCAGAATGAGTGGGTACTTTGACCAGGGCAATAATTGTTCCCCTGTACTTGGCACTGGTGAGGCCACACCTCAAATCCTATTTTAAGTTCTTGGTCCCTCAGTACAAGAAAGACACTGAGGTGCTGGAGCATCTCCAGCGAATGGCAACAGAGCTGGGGAGGGGTCTAGAGAATAAATCATATGAGGAGCAGCTGAGGGAGTTGGAGGTGTTTAGCCTGGAAAAGGGGGCTCAGGGGAGACCTTATTGCCCTCTACAACTCCCTGAAGGGAGGTTGTAGCCAGGTGGGGATCGGCCTCTGGTCCCAGGCAACGAGCAACAGGACAAGAGGACATAGTCTTAAGCTGCATACAAGGAGGTTCAGGTTGGACATCAGAAGGAATTTCTTTATGGAAAGGGTTGTCAGGCATTGGAACAGGCTGGTGGAGGTGCCAAGAAACAACTGGATGTGGCACTTAGTGCCATGGTCTGGTTGACAGGGTGATGATCAGTCAGCTGGACTCAGAGATTTTTTCCAACTTCAATGATTCTGTGCTCAGCATGTAGTCATTGAGGGAGAGCTATAATGATGCCTATTGACAACTGCTTGTAGCCACTTTCTTTTATGCTACTTAGTCTAATTGTAAGCTGTATGTTACGTTTATAAAGGCATGCAGCTCCATAGCGCTTGGAACAAAAGCTCAGATTTGACAAGGCAGCTGTAAGTCAGGCACCGAGTCGTTCATTTGTGTCAGAAGTATTTTGGGAACCAAAATGCTAACAGCAAAAATTACCCTACAAAAACTTTCTCTACCCTGCAGAGGTGGTATTTGATATGGAAAGCATTAAACATATTTGCCACTGCACAGAATTACAGACTATCATCCTGAAGATTAACATGCTTTCTTTGTGTGGCCTTGATAAACTGCCTTCTTCTTGAACTTTGTTAGCAAACTTTGCTTTGCTTTCTCACCTGCAGTGTGACTGAGGTTGGTGCATCAGTGCTGCAGATGCCCGGGGTAATCATAGCTGTGGGAGTGCTGCACAGTGTCATGCTGAGCAGCACAGTTCCATGAATGAGCCGCCTGCAGTAAACACAGAGAGACACGGCATTGGTAATGGAGACAAGGTGTACAGCTTTTATTGAAATTATATCAAAGAACACAGAACTGGAGAGCTTAAAAGACAAACAAAAGGAGAGCAACCCTTTTCTATTTATGTGGCTAGTACAAATGTTGCCTCGATCAGTAGAGGTGGCATCCTGATGGCCTCACTGCTATAGCACTACCTGGGCATTTGCAGGGTTCATGACACAAACCACACTGCCAAGGCATTCTGAGTCAGCCCTGCACTATACCACTGACTTCCTGTGTGACAGGTAGGTGTGAAAAAAAGATAATACTGTATTTCTATCTCAAGATTTAATTTTGAGGACAAATATGTTAGAGACTGCAAGTGTCAACATGGTGTAAAAGGTGGAGAGCAGTCTCCATTTATTCCACAAAAAGAAGAAACTCGTGGTAATCTACTGCAACCATGAAGGATCCTTGCTGATTTTATGTGTACATGGCAGGGAGGAGACAGTATGATATCAGAGCTTCCAAAGAGCTGAAAGAAATTTGAGTGGGATAGTTTGTACCCCATATGCCACATATGGTTTTTGGAGAGATAAAAGATTATGGTCTGAAGTATCAGTCTGAGTACAAGAAAGTCTTATCAGCAAAACAGGCATGCGTGTGGCCTGCAGATAAGAAAACCAGCATGATTTGGCATGTCAACACAAGCCAGTCTAGACAACTTGAAAAAAAATCAGAAAGTTTGTGTGTAAATTCTAAGCATAACCAATTGACTCAAATTAAGAAAGCAGTACCTGAAAAGGGAAAGACATGGTATACTGGACTTACCCTTTAATTTCACAGAATCACAGAGTATGCTGAGTTGGAAGGGACCCACAAGGATCATCAAGTCCAACTCCCAGCCCTGCACAGGACCATCCCCAAGAGTCACACCATGTGCCCAAGAGTCTCATCCGAACATTTCTTGAGCTCTGTCAGGCTCGGTGCTGCGACCACTTCCCTGGGGAGTCTGTTCAGTGCCCGACCACCCTCTGGGTGAAGAACCTTTTTCTAATATTCCACCTAAACCTCTCCTGACACATCTTTAGGCCATTCCCTCAGGTCCTGTCACTGGTCACCTCAAAGAAGAGATCAGTGTCTGCCCCTTCTCTTCTCCTCACAAGGAAATTGTAACTGCAATGAGGTCTCCCCTCAGTCTCTTCTTCTCCAGGCTGAACAGACCAAGTGGCCTCAGCTGCTCCTCACACGGCTTCCCCTCCAGGTCCTTCACCATCTTCATTGCCCTCCTTTGGACACTTTCTAAGAGCTTAATGTCTTTCTTATATTGAAGTGACCAAAATGGCACATAATATTCAAGGTGAGGCCACATCTATTTGTTCATATCTCTTGTTCAGCATCTCTTCTTTTACTGACACATAATTTTTATTGATATCTTTTCAAATATTGCTCAGTCAAAAAAAACTGAGAGAATGCACTGGATATTCTTCTGCCCATTGCGGCAGAAAGAGCCAGCCAGGTAAGTGAGGTTTGAAAGCCTGGCTTTTAGGTGAGAGGAGGATGTTAGTGGCACAAGAGAATCTAGATGGCCTATTTGATTCCAGGAGGAGTTTGCAATGTGGCTGTAAGAAAGTACCTTTTGAATTGCAAACTGAAGTATCAATTGCTTAAAGTCATCTGAAGAAGGTTTAAGAAACTCCCTGTTTCTTAAAAAAGAAGTCTTATTTAAAGACTTTCTTAAAAGAATGTCACTGTTATAGTCAACATAAATTAGTACAAAGTTAATTCAGGACTAATTTTACTTTTTCACTTCTCAAGCTGTTCCTGTTGCTAGTGCAAACATTTTATTTTATCATGAGAACACAGCTCAGGAGGATTAAAGACAACCATTTTCTGAAGTTTCTTTTACAGCTGTAGGTGCAGTTGCAGCGGAATGAAGGCAGAAAAAGATCTGTGATGTGAACAAGAGAGCGCTTGGGGGAACATAGTTGTGTTATATGAAGTCTTTCTCATTTAGGTTATTGATGTGGATGTGGAAATGATCAACAGTGATTCAAAGTTGTTTTCCTGTGATGTGTATTCAGATGACCTTTTATAAATGAGTGGCATCTCTTCAACCATTCCTTTGTTGACAAAGATTTACATCATCATTTGAGCTAATTGGCACTTTTGTTAGAAGAGAGAGGAGTACCTGAGAACAAATGAACATGAAGACTAAATTATCCTTTTGAGCTCCCATTACTGCTAATCACTTTCATATTGTGTTCTAAAACCATGTGGGGCTTTAAAAAAGAATCCATACAGTGGATTTTTTTCCATGGGAAGCCTGTGTAGACAAATACAAGAAGCAGCACAGACCTCAGACGTACTGTATATGTGCTTATTTGAGACATTTCCTGAGCTCGTTATTTCAACTCATTTACACCCTGTACTAATGTGGCCAAAGACTGCCCAGGAAAACAAGAATTGTCAGAAGGGCTTCTCAGAGTCCTCAGCTGGAGATACAGCAAGTAAAGCAATGTATGTTTTCTGGATTGAGATGACTTCACACAGCAAAGCAGATTACAGGGCTGTGAGCAAAACCCACATTGACAGCATAGAGATAACATCTTCTAAGAAAAAAATAATATTTTTTTTTTAAAATAAGACACATATTTATGCCTTGTATATAAAGTAGCCTAATTTATACATTTAGAAGTGAGCAACTTATGTATCTTCCATCAGTAAGTCACTCTTTGGACTAAGGCTAGTCTCTAAACACAGGAGGCACTTTTAAAAAGATGTGAGAAGGCATCATCTGGAAATTAGGGTATATGTTTTTGTAGCACAGCTTTCCCTAGAAATCTTTGGGGCACTGTAGACACTGCACAGTCAACATTCTTCAGAACTGAGTCTACTTTTAGACAAATAAATGGAAAAATAACAGGACCATGTGGGTGAATAAAAGCATAAAAAAATCCATCTCTATTTTTAGAAAAAAAGCAGGAGAATGTACTGGATCCATTCAGAAATGGAAGGAACTAGCATCATGAGCATGATACCCATAGCCTTTACTGAATGGACAGACTTCTCTCTCTGCAACTTGGTTCTGCTGATGACAGGCAGGTCACTCCCCATTCTGCCTACCAGTTTTCCCATCTGGAAGGTGAGGCCAGTGATACTGGACTTCTGAAGACTGTGTGATGATCACAGCCATAGGCAATGGCTTCCTGCAACAACTTCAGCATCAAGTACATCAGAATGTAAACAATCAAATGCTGACTGTACCTACTACCATTTATTTTTTTAATATGTTCATGCATAATCAGGGCTGATGAAAAGCCCCGGAATTACACGGATTCTGACCTCTTGTTTAGTACCAGAGATAAAATAAACTTCCCATCTTATCACAGAAGAGGACACTGGTATTTAAAGGCAGCTCAAGCTATCCCAACTTAACAAAGCCAACTTGTGTCCTGAAGTCACCTGGCAGAATTCCCTCACCACAGCCTGCAAGAGTAAAGTTTTGTCCCTCGCTCTGCCTGATTTGGAAATACCAGTTCAAAATAAATTCTGGTGTTAGAGTTAGCGAAGTCAGAGCGATGGCCGCTGTGAAGGACATTGCACCTCCAAAATTGCCCCCAAAGGATGGATTTCTGATTTGTTAATTAGCTCTAGATCACTATTCAGCCCAAGAGACAACCACAGTTTCTGATGTGAAGGAGGAAAAAGTTGACACACAGCCTTGCAAACACTTTTTGAACCACCTCTTGTGTCCAGTAAGACTTCTTGATACAGAAGCACCATCAAGGCTCTATTGGCAGTGATTTAGGGCTGCTATCTGAAGTCAGCCACCTGATAAGGCTCAGAAATGCAGATATGGAGGTTCACCTACTGGACAAGTTGACAGCTGCCCTCATTATTACCCTGTCCATTCCCAAATGCACATAACATTAGAGTTACTGTTTAGGCTGGATATACGAGGAGAATTAAGACAAAGTACTGTGTAAAAATAGCGTAACTATCCCCAAACCTAACATTGTAAGTGTCAGAAATTCAGAGCTGAGGTTAAATTTAAAGGAAATCCAAATCTGCTAAAATATAAAACTCTCCATATCTTATGACCCAAGCAGCCTCAATTCTGCATTGGAATGATACTGTGAAATAACTACTCTATTACAATTACAAATAAAACAGAGCTCTAGAAAATTCAAATTTTTCAACAGCAAAGTAATGCTAAATGTCCTACAGACATTGATATAGGCCACAAACTCCCATCCTCACAGTTTCTAGTTTAAATAACTTTCTTAAATTTGTAGGTGATGAACATACTGAATACAAAATTACCAGATTATTCCAGAAAAATCTGAAGTTATGTTCCTGATTCCTTAATAATTTTTGCCCCAAAAATATAAAGTTTACAAGCAGTAACTTTAAGGCAAATTAACTATGTGTAGATAAGCATTGGAGAATATTTTCAGGAAGTCAGTTTTGTAGAGTGAAACTACTGGTACAGAAACATGCAAAGTTGACAGGCATTAATCCCCACACATTTGGTAAAGGCTATAGTGGCTGCTCTGTATATCCAGCAGCAAGTCATGTTATAAACCGGCACACTGCAAGAAAACTGACATAATAGTGAAAATACTAGAATTCAGTATTTACTACAATTCAGATGTTAGTAAACATCTGTTCACTGAGACGTCTTTATCAACAACAACAGACCTAAACCAGGCCAAATTCTTGAGAACATTGTTAGGTATTGTGTGGTTTCAAAACGGGCTAGGTATGAAGAGATTACAATAAAAAAATCAATACAATGTTTTAAACCAAGAGCTAAATTTTGCTTCTTTATAAATATATACGTATTTCTCATACACTCTGCTTAGTATTTTTTTAGAGGGGAATTAGAGTGCCAAAATCTCAGAAAATAACTACAGCCCTTTGAACTGGCAAGAGACTTTGACATGGTCTTGCCCAAAAGCATGAGAAACTTCACACTTTTTGAAACAGATGAAAGGGATTTGTATACTTTATATATTAAAATAAGTTCAGATTTTCTTAATCTTCAGTTCAAACAAAACATAAAGAATTAAAATACAAAGAAGAGAAGTGACCATACAATGACAATAATCGTTTTGGAAGAGAAAATAGGTATAAAATTTACAGACAAGAGTACATTCAGAATCTTTTAAAATGAAGTGTTCTTTTGCCCTAGGTCACTAGCAGATCAAGATTCCTAAGTAGTATCTGCGAATAACCCAGAGCTGGTATTTTCCCCCACTCCTTTCTTTAACATCAGCCACAATGAGCTTGATTGAATTACTGTGTTTTTAATCAGAAGAAGGTACAACGGGACAGAAATAAGAACTGTATTTTTAAAATGTTTGACATTTATTGTATTTTCCCAATGTTTAAAAAAACATTCTCTTTTTTAACAAGCATCTGAATAAAGAAGGAGGGGCCATGCTCTGTCCTTGTCTTCACTGACCCTGAGAAGAATGCCCCTGAGAAGAGACCCACTGGGACAAGGATTTAAATAGGGATGTTTAATGACCTAGACAAATACCTCAGGGCTGCAGGCTTCTTCTAAGAGCTTATTTCTGTCCTTTCCCCAATAAAATAAATCCTAGACATTCAAGTTAAGACTTTCATAGAACTCAAATTCACCTCTGAGGAAAGTTTTCTTTTGAGAAAGTAGTATTTTCCAAGTTAGAAATGTTTTGTCAGAGATTTTCTGGTCAGATTTCTTTAATCTCTTTATATACATTTACAGAATTTGTTATTTAGAGACACTAATACCATAATCTTTGCAATAATACAAAGTGCTTTTGACATATTAGCATGACACTACAGGTACAAATCTTTTCTTGGAACATACTTTCAAATTTGGAAATATTCTCTTGAAATAAGTCTCGAAGTTTAGTTGCATTCCAGCAGCAAGGGCAGTTTCAGGGCAATTCTTATTTTTAAACCAGTCAGTGTATCAATTGAAATCAGAGTGAATGAATATTTCTGTGGAGCTGTGGTTGGCTAAAAGAGGAAAAAGCATTTAGGCTTCTTTGTGTTAGTAATTACTATAATTGCAAATGACACAGCTATCAGATTAGGGGGTGTTGAACATGCTATTCCTATACCATTCCTCCCCAACAACTCATCCTTTATTTCTGCTTTGAGGGGTCATTTCAGCAATGATCTCTACAATTACACAGCAAATGAATAGAAAGTAGCCCTCGCAGTCCTTCATGGTGCTGACTGTGGGTACCAGGAAAGAATGGAGCCATTTATAAGTAAAATTTTTGGAATTGTCTGGGTGATAAACATGCTTGCTCTGATTAAAAAAATGCTCTCATTAAAAAACTCACAGGAAGCTGAGGGCTTTCAGAACTCACAAAAATCATTCCTTTTGGACTTGAATGCTGAAAATTAAGAAAATTTCTACAACACAGGTCCTCAAAAACAGGATTCTCACATAGGCACCTTTGGAGGTAAATGGGATAAGTGTTTCGCCATTAAGTTATCATACCTAATGCTCTGCTTCTGAATGAATGTACTCAGCACATGTCAGCTTGCTGGGGATAAGGACAACTTAACACTTCATCTTAAATTAGATTCTCAGCCAAGATATTTCCTCTCTATTTCACCCTGAATGGTAGAAATACTCAAAATAAACATATTGCATGTTCTGCTTAAAAAGACATATGAAGTTGAAGAGCGAGTGATGTGCTCTTCTCAAGACTAACTATGAAAAGTAATTGAATAAATTGCCCAAGAAATCCTTGCAGCAAAGATTCATGTTTCTTTCCTTCCTTCAAGACAAGTGCTCTAATCACTAAGTCACAAAAGAGCAGAGCAACTTTGAATTTTCTCTGAAAAGCTGGCAAAAGCCTCTAGCCCAGTCCAACCTATTTTCTAAGCCTACCAGGCTTAAAAGTTCAATGAAACACAGTGTCTTTTCAACATAGTAAATTCATATGTGCAATCAGATATTTTGTTTGTTTTATTTTGCTTTAAGTGGTGATTACCATGATATAGAGAAGCAGATCGAGATGTCTCAGTATAAGGAAAGAGCTATAGCTTAGAGATGGATGCTAATGAAACTGTACATTCTGAATGTAGCCATCTATTGCTCAGAGGGTACACAGGGCAATGGAGTCTAAATAAAAATCATTGTAAAGACTTGATTCAAATTCAGATGTCTCAGTGCTACTAAGATATATTTAGAGCACTGCAGAAAATTTACCTTAGATCTCTGTTTATCCATCACTGCAGAGACATTCAAAGCTACAAGCACCTTTAAACCAGTTACATTGTGTACTGTGTAGAAAGAAGAAGTTAAAAAAGCAGAGAAAGCTTCTTAAGTGGTGCAGAGAGGGAAAGGTGCTCATTGTGGTCAATACTAACTGTCCCAATTTAAGCAGAATGAACGTGTGTGAGAACATGAAAAAAACCAACACCAACCATTGTGAACAAGAGGCTCTGGTGAAAAGGATTTTGCAAAGCTACAGGAAAGGGTTCAGCATGGCCTTTCAACATGCCTACAGAACTTTGCCGTAAGTGTTAAACAGTCACCTATCCAAGCTGAAAAACAGTGTATGGGAAAGACAGAAACCCTTACGGATGGGGCTCTTACTGGCACATCAACAGCAGTTTACTGTGACTGTCTCAGTCTTATTATTGCAAGGTCCTGAAATGAGTATTTCTGTCTTTATATTTCTCCCAAGCTGAGTGCAATGCTATTCAAGAATGGACTTTTCTTAAGCTGTCATACATAACTGAACTTACTCTTTTGGATACAACGGGGAGCACGTCCAAGCAAGCACTTCAGTATTTTTAGAGGCACTGTTTATTCCCAGTAGTTTTATTGTCAGCATAGTTTCCCTTGGAAGAGCTTTTATTCGTAGAGGAAAGTTGACTCTAAAAAAGAAAAAGAAATCAGAAAAGAGTAAAATAAAAGTTAAAAAAATTGAGCATTGTTACCATAAGTGAGTTCTTTCTACGTTTTTCTGGATGCCCTAACACCTATCAACCTATAAATTACAGGATTCACACACTGAAGGAAAAGGCAACTGAGAGATCCCTTCAATACATTGATGAGTATTGTCACCCATTAACTTGAGTCCCAATATTTGAGAAGTGGCAGATAAAAACTCCTTTACGTCAGTGGTAACCACTACTGCTGACAAAGGCAGGAAAAGCTTAGTTACACTTTGCTTTAGAATTATCTTATTAGTGAAAGGCTACTTAAAAATAAGCAACCCCCTAAGGGTGAATTGTAAATCAATAGTTGGTTATTTGCTGTCTTGTGTCTTTAGAGGAAAACATCACTTAAGAAACCAAGAGTTGCTTCTGAGTAGAGTATGATAACAAGTATTCAGATGTGCTTTGGTGGTATAATACTTCCCAACCACAATTTAAAGGCAGATTTTGTCTTAACAGCAATGATTGATTCATATTTTTCATGTAAAAATTCAGTTTTATCAGTATTCATCTCAACTTTGTATTGATCTTTAGCAACCTCGGCTGGTCATTCAATTTGTTTATGTAGTTGATAAAAATTGATTTAAACTCATAACTCAGAACAATTCTAATAAATGAGATACTTTTATGCTGTAGGGATAAATCACATGTGTAATTACCCAGACATTTGCAACTTTTTATTTTATTTTTCCTGAAAAGATCATTTATGGTGGACAGTGCATTCTTAGCTTTTTCCATGCATATTCAGTGCAAGCTCAAATTTCTCAAGTGGAGAGGAAAATTAATCACATGTTTTCTGTATAAACAAAATCAATATAAGGAGCTAGAGGCTGAAAGAATTATTTCACACTGACAACATAATCGTTAAGAAAACAAAAGATCTGCATAATGGAGATTCAGGAAACGAACTATAAGATAAATTTAAATAACATACACCGGCAGACCAGTGCAGCTCACAGCATTTTGACAAAGGTATAGTCATACTTAAACAGCAAACGGAAGTAGAAACTGTATTTAAAAAGTATAGTAGCCTGAAAAATGTAAGAATGATCAGTACTAGAAACAATACCCGATAACAATATAAGGTAAAATCAGTGCAACATATTGCTCCTAGTTCCAAATCTGTCAAATTTGTATTGATTTTGAGAAAGTTACCTTAAATGCACTGAGGAGCCACTAAAAGAAAGTAGATGCTTTTCAGCTGAAATTCTGAAGCACTCCAAAATTAGTGCTAATGTCAAAATTTCAGATGATCAGTCCTAAACATTTGGAAATTATGCAAATTTACAAACCTCTCTCTTTGAATAACAAAGCAAGGCAGCCATTTTCCCCTCTTTCTGATTAACAAGAACAGAATTGAGAAGCAACTCTCAACTGTCTTCCCACGTGTCCCTATTCATAGCTTTCAAGTTTGCTTTCCCTGTCTCATGCCCTCTTCCTTACTCATAATTAGTTAGAAACAATTATTGGGAAACTAAACTATTGCACATGCTATAGATAGCTTGTTCTTGCCCTTTTACTGACAGGCCAACAACACAGCCCTTGTCACACACAAATGTTTGACAAAGAGTTTGCTTTAAAAAAGCTTTAAAGCACCATCCATGCTATGAAGAGAGAAAAATGAAAAAATCGAGACATGCATTTTCTGATACAGACAATTGTTAACACTTTTTGTGAAAGTGGAACAGTGAAAAAACTTACAATTTGCAGAAAGCAAATGCTTGTCAGAGTTTCCCTAGGACACATTGTATTGCATTACTTCCAGCAGGAAAAGAACCTGGAAACTGTGGCAAATTACACATCCCAAGAATTAACGTATGGGCCAAGGAAGACCAACATTTCCCTTCCAGTGATACACAAAGAAGGGGAATATCTGTATTGCTTTTCAGAACTTTGATTAATGCATATCTGAGCTTACCCAGTTGGTCTTATCCTTTTCTGACTGTATGAGGCTGAGTCAAACGGATGACTAAGGAGAAGGGAGAGGAAATGGAACACTGGCCAGAAATAAGACACCCTGTGGGTGAACAATTTCAACAGTAGTTGAGAAGAACAAAGACGCTTCTCACTGAGAACGTGCCATTCACAGATATTAGATAAAGTTATACACCTTATTTCAAAGGCCAGTGGCCTGATTTCATAAAAGCACTCAACACAGAAGACCTCTGGGGCAACCCAGGCTGTGCCCTGAGAGGGTGTAAGCAAAACAGACAAGCCAAACAAAACATGGAGAAGAGGGAAAGCCAGGGCCAAGGAATTATCAGAAGTGATGAATGGTAGGCTTAATGTTAATTCCATGCCTCCTACCTGTAGGTAATAAATTATGGAGGACGGAAAAAGAAAAGAGAGGGGAATAAATTTATACAGAGCAATCAACTAAGACAAAAGAAAGAAAATAATTAAGATGTCTCAGTCACTGAAAAACTAAACTGGCGAGAAAATAAGAGGGCAAATTTTGGACTTTACATGTGCTAAATGGTATTGGCCTGTTCAAACTATGCACCAAGGAGACATGAACAATTTTCAAAGACGATACACATGTTCTAAAGCAAAAGCATACTCTTAAAAAAGGGTAGAAAGAAGAAGAAATACTAAAAAGGGCAACCTCTTTACACATAAAATTATCCCTATAATTCCTGAAATCCTTCTGGGAAAGACTAAACATGATAACAGTAACAGACTTTAACAGAAGCTCATGTTTATACATAAAATCCTATCAACTTAAAGTTCAGATGCTAACTGGCTAAAGCATTTGAAAACAGAAACTAAATACATGAAAATCAGCAAATAAAGCAAGCCTTGTCTTTGGTAGAAGCTCTCTACCTAGATTCCTAATCACCAGTTCACTACTCTCCATCTTTTTTTCCCCCTCTCAAATCAATCTAAGATCAGGACTCATTTTGAATTAGCTAGTTTTCTTTTTTGGCCTGAGCGATCCCCAGCTACATAGAGAATATCTGACTACTTCAGGAAACAGAAGCTCTTCCTGATGACCTTTCACCACATGCATTTTCAACAGCTGTTATCAGCTGAAAATTGTATACAGGTCAGAATGAAAGTAGCAAGAAACTTTACAATAAAGAAATAGTCTCCTCTGTAAACTTTTTATGCAAACATATTCCCTTCTGCTCCAGAAAGATGGTATTACAGCCAAAAGATGACTAAGCGTGAACACAGCTTGGTTACAGTTTTGAGTGACCCAGACTTCCTACCATAGGAAATGGTGCCACTTGATGACACAGAAAAACAACTGCAGTAATACCTCCTTCATTAAAATACTCTACTTTTGTAACCAATTCCAGTTTGAATTCTAGCAAAAAGTATTAGTTAGCGTTTGCATGCATCTATTTATTGCAGGAAAGAAAAACCAGCTCGTTCCTGAATACTTTAAATTGTACCAGCCAGGCACATAGCACCTTAGTGATAACCTCTATTGTTCTTTCTCTCTGTGTATTTCAAGATATTCTAAATATACTGATTATTTCATCAAGTTTAATGCTGTTTTTTACTCTTAAAGGGTTAGCAACAGAAAGAGCAAAGAACCACATTGTCTCATTACACAACTGTGACAAGCATTTAATATTTAAAATAAATTAAAACCAACATAAATATTTCCTTGACTGTGCATAGAATCAAGAATGATTTATGTTGAAAGACACATTAAAGATCACTCCGTTCCAACCCTCCTGCCATGAGCAGGGACACCTTCCACTAGGCCAGGTTACTCAGAGCCCCATCCAACCAGGCCTTGAACACCCTCAGGGATGGGGCATCCACAGCTTCTCTGGGCAACCTGTGCCAGGGCCTCACCACTCTCACATGAAAGAATTTCTTACTAACATCTAATCTAATCCTACTCTCAGTTTAACACTGTTAGCTGATTTAAAATACTCAGCTTACTTCTGCATATTGACTCAAAATAGCATCTGTCCACAAAATCCAGTTCTGGATACAAGCTAAAATATAAAAAAAAATCGTGGCATTCTCAGTCTGTGCTTCTTGACCTCAGGACATTAAGATCAAGAAACCTCCCCTCACCTTTTGAGACTTCAATAAATCTAGGCCATTCGATTTGAGGTGGAAAATATGTGAATACCTTTAATGGTTGAGGGAAATGTTGAATAGCCTGCCAAACAAATAAAAACTTGGTGGGTTTTGCTTTGGAATCTATTTGAAAATTATTTTTGCAACTTAAGCAACAGTAAATAGTAAAAAGGTGCTCTTATAAACTGATACTATTATATTCACCTCTAGATCTTGTTTCTGAAGTTAAGAGACTCTTACAAGCATCTATGACCTATGAAAGAATTCAGTCTGCATATTTAAATGCTGCTTCTTTTCAAGAAGTATTTGGATAGAATTATACACATTTAATACTTATTTTTCAGAGGGAGAAGTTTAAGTAGAAAGCCTGAAGCTTCAGTCTGATTGCTTTACATTTTCATGAGATGGAAGAAGAGGAGAGTTTCTTTTTCAGTTACAGCTGAAAAATTATTTCTATTCTATCTCCTTATATTTTGTTTTAGAAAAAGTTTTGTAAGAGGCATTCCAGAAAGGCAACAGCCACCTTTTAGAAGCCAAAAATTCTATTAAGAAATAAAATCCTTCCCCTACACTTCAATTATATCTGCCTATATGTACCATAAGAAAGGACTTGACCAAAACTTGGGCAAGTTGAAAATACCTATAGAGCATAGAAGAATGATCCATTTATTCTTAAACACAAGGACAGCAGTTACTTTCTAATCCTACAACAGACTTGAGGGTTATACAATCAAATGCTATGGACTCAACTGAGGCACCAAAGCAGATGTGAAGCCCTAAAAGAACCTATCTGGAGGCTTAGCAAAAGTGCACCCACTTTGCTTCCTCATCCTAGGGCAGACCTACTGATCTTCCTGTACCTGTCCAGCAGTGCTGTACAAGAGGGCCATGCAAAATCTCCATTAAGACAGATGCATAACACATTTGACATAAAAAGGTCTCCCATTTGACTAGCTTGAAACTGTTGTGTGTCTTAGATAAATGGAAACAAAAGTTACGAACTGCACTCTGTATTCAATTATAATTTTAAAAAAACACCCTTCAGATTACTTGTAGCCTTTCTGCAATTCTAATGTAATCAAGCTGCTTTCAGATTTAAAATACAGTAAACAGTGATGCAAAATACCAAAAATTTCAAAGATTGTAAATATAAACATGTCATGCTCAGGAAGCTGAAAGAATTCCATATTACCACCAAATCACCAACAAAAGCATACTTCTCTCTCATCTATTGCAAGTATGTTTTTCATCATCCCATTGCCTTAAATGAATGTTAGTTTGAGTGTGTGCTTTGTTTTACCATGGAATTATTTTTCTCAAGGCAAACAGGCAGGTGGGAGGTAATTAGGAGCTTTCACCCCAAACTTTCAGTCTCCAAAGAAAGTCCTCATTTTAAAACTGCAGATCCGTCTTATAAAAACCAAACACTCAGACACCCAAAACAAAAAAAGCAAACAAACAAACAAAACCCCAGCCCAACAAACTACAACAGCCTTATTACTTTGTAAAAAAAAGAACTCTTGAAGAAATGTTACAATAGGTTCCCAGGCTGGACTGCACACATACTAGAGGTGGATCCAAAAGGTGGAATTCCTCGAAAGAGGACAGAATTACAGCCTTTGGTTGCATGTCCTTTTGGTTCCAGTATTCCTCCATGATGTCTCCAGTGAACAAAAGCTGTTCTCAGACCAGACTTACCTCAGTCCTATTCCTCTCCTCTGGCTATCCCACTTCTTTCTCACTCCCATCTCCCTAAGTTTTTGTGAATTCTGTGGAGTTCAATTTGCTCAGAAGATTAATTAAAAAGATGTGTGTGTTTGGTTTGGGGTTTTTTTGTTTGTTTATTTGTTTTTAATGAATATTCAACATGCAATATCTGTCAGACAAACATCAAACACAGACCCAAACTTACTTCTCATTCCAGTCAGCCAGGAAAAAGAAGGATCTTTTAACATAAGTTAAAATAAGTTAGCATAAGTTAGTGAACAGGAAAAAGAGAAAACTTTGTAGCTACAAAATAGGAAAAAAGGAAAACAAAAAAAGAAGATTAATTGTAACATACCATGTCCAGCACAGTAAATTTGAGAAGAGTCATCCTTATATGAAAAAAAAATAAAAGTAATGAATGTCATATTAATTCTGTGCATGGAGGGGTGTTCTTTTTTGGGTTGTTTTCTTAATTTTTCTGAGTTCAAGAAAAGTCCTTAAGACACCTGGGTTCTCTTCCATGTTTTTGTTATTAAGACTTTTTTTTTATTTTTTCATTATTGCAGTGAATGAAACTTTGGACCTGAGCTGTGAAGTGTTGTTACTTGCTCATCCTACAGTCAACAGTAAATCTCCCACGTGGACAACTGGGACAAGCTCTGGGGCTCCCAACATATGAAGGACAAGGACACAAAACTGTCAGAGCAGGTCCAGGGGAGGCCGTAAAGATGCTCAGAGAGCTGGACTACCTCTCCTGGGAAGGCAGGCTGAGAGAGTTGGGATTATTCAGCCTGGAGAAGATAAGGCTCTGGAAAACATTAGAGCACTTCCCACTACCTAAAGGAAGCCTCCAAGAAAGCTGGAGAGGATCATTTTATAAGGGCATGTAGTGCTGGGACAAGTGGAAAGAGTAGGTTTAGGTTAGATATTAGAAGCAAATTCTCCCCTGTGAGGGCGGTGAGGCCCTGGCACAGGTTGGCCAGAGAAGCTGTGGCTTCCCCACCCCTGGAAGTGTACAAGGCCAGGTTGGATGGGATTCTGAGTAACTTGGGATAGTGGATAGTGGAAGGTGTCTCTGCCCATGGCAGTGGGTTGGAACAAGATGGTCTTTAAGCTACCTTCCAACCCAGGCCACTGTATGATTCCATTTATACTTATTTTTCCCAATCTGTAAAAAAAAATGTTAGCACTCCAGGGAATCTATACATTCATTAGAGCCAAACAGTTCCCTGACAGGCTTCAGGGTGAAATTCATGTCTGTGGCTGTCTGTTGTTTCATACTCTTCTTACTGAAATCTTTTAAAATATTAGTCAATAGGGTATAAATAACCAATGTTCTTAATTAGTCTTGTAACTTCCATTTCTGCCTGCCAGTCTCAGCTTTAGACCTCACTCTGTGCAAGAAGATAAACATGGGAAACAGTCAAATGTAAACAGGAAATATGAAGCGGTTGCAGGCTGAAGGTGCCTGACTTTGTATTTAGAAAAATGATGGCTGATCATTTTCAGAACGTTACCACAGTATTTATAATTATTGTAGAAGATTTTTTATATTTTTCTCTTTTTTTTTATTCAAAGAAAATGATCTGTAATCTGTAGTACATATGAGGTATCAATGAAGAGAGGGAAAAAATAACTTTAAAGACTAGGAAATGTTGCCCCTAGAGTCTAAACATTACAAACAGTTGAAGGATAGTTCAAGAAATAATAGGGTTTAATACAATGAAATTATTAAGTATTGCTGTTCAAACAGAGGTACTGATACATAATATACAGACACATTTCTGATTCATAAATCATAAGGACCTAATCCAGGGAAGATTAACATGCACACAACGTTCATTCTGACTAAAGTCAGAGGGGTTATTCAGAGTGCTTGCACTTCAACCCATGTTAGGTCTTTGTAGAGCGTTTTGCCCGGGCAGTCTCCCTGTGAATTCAAAGACATGACTCTACAGTCTTGTCCCAGAGATCACTTCATATCACCCAATGCAGACAGAAACCTGATTGGTTTTGGCTGTAGAAACAAACATAGTGAAACATGAAGATAGCAGTGTTATGCCACTAGCAGCAAATAAGGCACATCTACCTGGAATTTAAATGAAATAAAACAATAAACCAATAAGAGAAACAAGAAGGAATGAAAATAAGTAAATAAAGGCCACCAGTTTTGCAACACTATTCCACAACGTGTAATGTCTGTACCTACCTTTTTAATATGGACAGTAAGACATATTCCTGTCTTCATAGACATATTCCTGAGTTAGTGTACATACATTACAAGTTCCAGAATAATGTTGAAATTGAGAACATACACATAAAAATTGACAAAAAGTCAATCCACAAAAGTGAACTTGACATGGATTTGACACCACACCAAGCTGGCTCTAAAACATGAGCCAACTCTTTCCATTATCCCAAAGGAGTAAAAGTCATTCATCAGATATATTTTTATATTTACATTAGGAAAAACAATGTGATACAGACAGTGAAGGACATAAAAATTCTAGCATTTATAACATATATTATATATATATAATATGTATATATATTAAACATAAAGTATGTATACACACACACATATATATAAAATATATATATATATATATATATATATATAATCTGCAGAACTATATATAGATAAAAATACATGTTAAAAACAGCAACAAGATCATTAAACGTGACCTTCGGGAAAGGGAAATTGAGATCCATGACACGGCCAGCATGAATTCATGCAGTGGAGAAATAATAATGGGGAATATGCGTGTGATTGATGTTAGCAAAAGTACTTGAAGAAAGCAGGTGTCAGAGCAGCAGTCCATCTTTAGAAATCCATGCTATGGAATATGAATATTGGAAAGACTGGAAATGGGAGATTAAGGAGAAAGAGAGATTCTCATTTTTACATGCTTGAACATAGCATTGAAGTCATCAGTGGCCTTTAGGCCATATGTAATTTCAAATTTTTCTGGTACAACAAAATGTAGTGGGAATGATATAGTCATTTGAAATCAGGAGAGTGATTATAATTCTGTACTTACTATCTTAACTAATGCAAAGTTGCTTATATTTTTATTAAACTGTTAATTACAGCTAATGCTGTATAGTACACTCTTGCTCACATTCTAATGCAAATAAACCTATTGTCATTTGGAATTAAAGGTAAAATGGGAGCAAGAGAAAATTAACAAAAACTTTGAGACCTGAATTTTGTCTCAAAAATAATTCTACTAGACTGGAGTGCCCTCTTCCTCTTTGAGCACACTGGAGTGGTAAGACAACACCAGTTTTGCTCAGAGTAGGAAAAGCAGATATTTGAAGAGACAACTACTTGTACCAAATTTGAGCAATGCAGAAGAGAATATTCCAATCAGCTTTTTGTTAAAGTTGTCTCCATCTTTTCTTTCCTGTGCTATGCTGAAATACCAGGTATACGTGGATGTGTAAATTACACTTATTTTAATCACCATATATAAACAGGACCATCAATGCAGATGCTTAGCCATGTAATGTTGAATGCACCAAGAGCAAAAATTGCTGAGAAAGCCTCATTAGGACTTAGTGTAAGCAAAAGCACCCCTCTGCTTAACTTGGTGAACTCGCCTCCAACCCTTCCAGTTACTGGTACTACAGAGACCACACAAAGTCCCAGCCCAAAGTCCCTGGATGTGCAGCACACACCTTTTCCTCCCTCCTCCTCAGCAAGTCAGTCATGGAAACATTTCTGAACATGCCCATCAAAGCCAGTGCTTCTATTACCATCCTTCCACATTCGTCAAGGGCAACAAGCCAAGCTACCTCCCTGATTCTCCATCTACCTATGGGACCTGGAAGTCTCCTAGTTAGTCAAGCCTAAGTAAATGCACTTTATGCTAGAAAAACAGTAGAGATACACCCACTCAGTCTCTGACATTAATATAAAAGCATCACCAAAGCAACAGAGCTAAGCTGTCTGTGAAATATATGTGATGAAAAAGACAACACATCTTCTTGTGAACACTTGCTGGACCTCCTCCTACCTGCTCACCCAGGCTTCTGGGATGTTATGGGCAGCACAAACAGTGAAGCTAAGCTGGGAGTCTAAGCTGATGTCTGCACAGGAAGGGCTGTTAGGTACTCTGGCAAGCTGGAAATTTGCATCAAAGCTGCTGCTGTAAAAATGGATGAGACGAGAGATGGCCATGGAGAGCTCAGTCACAGCAGCCTCTATTAACACTGAGAGGAGAGAGAGAAATAAATAAAGGTTAGCAATAGGTCATTTATGAAGAACCATATTTATCTTAAACCATCAGTTAGAGCTTTGAAATGCTTCCTAATAAAATTTAATTAAAATGACATAACCTACCAACTGAAGTCAATTAGCCATCTGTGCTTCTGAAAGCAGCTTTAGCTCATTTCTGGTGTATCATTAACAGTCTTTCATTACAGTGCTTTCAAATTAAGGCATTTTCAAAGTAAGCATTTTCAACTACAGCAAGTTAGTGTGTGCCTCAGATATGCCATTTCAGTCTGTGAATTTTGGTGCTGGAAGGATTTTTATTAAGTAGGTATTTTGTGATTTCAGCACTAAGTAGCTGCTTACTTCAATGGAACTGGCAATACAGCAGTAGAATGGAGAAAAGACACTGGTTAAATTTAAAAAGCATAAGCTGTTGCAACTGTAGGTAAACAATTCACAAAACACACACAATAGCAGCCACATAGTAAGCATTCACATGGTCATGGACTGGTGATAACATTACACAACAACGGACACTGAAATACATATCTATATGAACACATATGAAATGCAGGATGTACCCTTACCTACATCACACCTTTAATTTTGTTATTTGCTCTGGCTTCAGTTCTGCAGTGCTTTTCCTGTCCCCCCGCCCCTGCAATTACTGGCTTTTATCCATCTTCCCTCTCTCTGTTTTTGGAGCAGCTTGGGATTGCCTGATTGCCAGCATAAATTAAAATCCCACATCCTGGCAGCCTCCATCAAGTGAAGAGAGCTGTTAAGAGCCCTCATTTCTAAGGCAGAGGACAGGTTGAGAGAGAAAGTGTCATAGTATATGATATCATTCCAAGATCAAGATAATTTGTCTTCCAAGAGAAAGACAATTTCTCCTTCCCCCCCCCCTCCTCTAACTCATGGGTTTCTACATGATCAAGAAGATGCTCTCACCATCTGCTACAGTTCCTGACATGCTCCCTAAACTTGTCTGACCACTGTAGTCAGCAGCCATCTATTAGCTAATAGTATCTACTGGGTGAAAAAAAACAACAAAAAAAACCCACAAAAAAATCCCCCAAAACCAAACTAATAAACAACTCAGGAATAAAAAGCCTGAGACATATATTAGCTTTTTATACTTGGAATAGATGCAGAAATCCTGCCCAACATCACATACAGATACCACAATTCACTGGACTTAGCTATCTCAGTTTCCTGTCAGAAATGTGTCCAAAAAACCCTATTCTCAATCTGGAACTTTATGCTCTTTGATACTCTTTGCCTTTGAACCAGCAAATACACAGAACTACTGAATCACAAAATGTATTGCAAACAGTGCAAATAAATTATTTCAATCTTCATTTTATAATAGACAAATTTTAACTATGTACGAATAAAAATACATGTTAAAACTGAAATAGTTTCACATATTGTGGGGTTTGCTACTGAAAATAGTGACAGCAAATTATTGCACACATGAAGGACTGGCTAGAGTACAACACCTTTTATGTTTTAATCATCTTCCACATATGAAAACTGAATCATTTTAGAGAATAACAGGTTAAGAAAACTCAGTCCTTTTACTTTCTGTGTAAACCTCTCCACCTAGGACTTGTTCTTAATCACCTTTTTATTTATTCTCTTCAGTATTTTCACCATTTATCATCCTCCACCATCATTATTTTGAATAAATCTTTTGCTCTAATGATTTTTTTTCCCTGGAATACCATTTCATTCTCATAGCCAGTTCTGGATGTGTAATCACGTAGTACCTTCCAAACTTAAAGTTTAATTTGCACTGAATTCTTTTACATTCTAAGAACTTACCTACCATCATACACATAGAGCCTTCTTAAGAAGTCCAGAGGAGGACATTATCTGACTTATTTGAACCAGAACTTCCTGCCCTATCTGAAAAGTACCACGCTATTTATATTTAGAACAAACAGCTACTTGGGAGATTGTCTGTCTCCAAGCTGTTCAAAGTGGCTGACAGGTAGATGTAGTGTAATAGCAAAATCCTTATTTATGTAAATTGGCCTGTTGAAGTCAACGATTGCTGAGTGGAACCTTCTCAGCATTTTCTGCAAAAGAGAGTAAAATATAGTTCAGAATCTGTGGAAACTTACGGTTTTGATACAATCCATGTCACAGGATGTAAGGCAATGTTTCAAATTTTGTCTCCAGAACAAGGGGAAATGTATTATAGCTCAGCTAAGCCACAGAGCAGCGGTCCCATGGCGTAATGGAGAGCACTCTGGACTCTGAATCCCAAGAGCCTGAGTTCGAGTCTCAGTGGGACCGTCCCCTGGGCAGTTAAATGCCTCCGTGCCATCCAATCCCATCAGATCTCGGATGCTCAGCAGGGTCAGCCCCGGTTAGTACTGGGTGCTGTAGACAGTCCCAAGGATTTCACTGTCACTGTCCCAGCTCGCTCGGCAGTGGCAAATGGACCTTAGGACTTAAACGGTGCGTCCAGTTCTGTGCACGCTGTGCCTCACCTAAAATATCCACTGTGCAGGCTGGAAGGGCACACCCACGTGGGGAGAGCCCTTCCCCAGATCTTCATTCGTGAAGTCTGGTCATACATACATACATATACAAGCCACAGAATGAAGAGAATACTCCTTGGACAAAGGATTCCCTTAAAGGAAAGTCAGGAGCAAAATTCACAATAGGGTGAGCATTTTCCACAACAGAAAATTTACACATACCAGTCAAGGAACTCAATAAGATGCAAGATGCCTATCACTGTATCCGAGCTATCTTGTCCATTGACCATGTTTGCAGAAAAATTATTCTCATGATTTACCTGAGTCACAAAACTGAATGCCAGATATGTAAAAACCAGACAAGCAAACAAAAGCCAACAAAACCCCGACCAAACAAACACCATGAAAATTGAGGTGAAAATTTTGCCTCAATTATCTATAACCAGCTTCAATCAGCCAGTGATGAGGTACAAAAAAATTCCCTATTTGTCAGAGACCTGCCCACTGTATTACTGTGTGGGTAGATGGGGCAAGGTTAAAGTCTTCACTTATCTGCAGACAATGTTCATGAGACTCCCTGCTGAAGGGAGCTGGGAAATGTCCTTCTCCTTCCTTTCTCTCTCACATTTCTACCTCTCACCTGTGGGCTCGCAGGGTCTGTGCCCTGCTGCAGAAATGGAGTCAGACTGAAAACAGGTGGACACTGCAGGTTGTCTCTCCTGCTCTAATGGCATGGGAGGGGTGAAGACAGTAATGGGGCAATTGGTTCAGCTCCCAGCCAAGGGAGTCAAGGTAAGTTCAGCATTACTTATCCAATTATTAGAGATACAGAATGAAGATAATCTCAGGAACAGAGTCCCTCAGGTGTGAGCAAATGTCCAAGTATGACCTGGTCTGCAGCTCCAGGATTTTTTTCAACATTAAGTTTCTCACTCTTGTCAGATCTCAGTTTTAAAACACTACGTTTTCTGTGCCAGAGTCAACTTTTTTTCAATTCCCATTCTTCGCTCATTAAGACCGGTAGCAATTAACTAAACCAGAGACAAACATCTTGGGTAGTCCATTACTCATAAAACTTGGTCAGCACCTTTTCACTGTATTTTTATGAGCTGCTGAACAGGATTTGGTAGGCTGAAATTATATTGCCTGTTCATGAAGCCAGAGAACTTTACTGCTTTTTATGACTTCTATGATTAATAAATCTCAGATGAGAAAAGACTATGGTGTTTCACTGATTTACATAGCAGAGGCTATGGACTTCCTACAGCAGATTCACAGTTTCAGCTGTGTCAGGACTTATTTTCTAGAAAGGTGTCCCAGACACAGCCAGTAGGTAGGAGACAGTGAATAGAGCACATCACAAAGTGAACTGTGACCAAGATTAATAATCTCACACCTCAAACCTTGCAATTTATTTCTGATGTGAAATTATTTGCCATCACCTTCTCAATGAAGGTGAGAAAAAATCAGACTTGGAGAAATGAGATGAGAACAAGGCAAATGAACTTTAACCACAGCTGCCAGATATGCTTATTTCTAACATGTTCCTTGTACATGAAGTCTGAAGGAATAAATTTCACCCTTGGAGAGAAACACAACAATCTGCACCACCCCTGAAACTGTTAATGACTGTACCTGCAGGTGCCTTCAAGATTTAGTAAAGAACATACTAGTGTACTCCTGAGAAAACCACTTACTTTCTTCTTCTCAGTCCAATATTACAACTCACATATAATTTTAGTGCCAGACCTTCTACTTTGCTGTTACTGCACCAGCAGATGATATCAATTCAGTACATGCTAAACACTCTCTCTGACTCTGTACACGTTTTCTCCGGTTAAAACAAGAGAAGTATCTGGTTGAACAGAATTTGGAATGAAGGCTTAAGACCATTTTGACACCTTAAAAATATTTTTGAGAAAAGGAGTTTGATATTTTTCTTTCCAACTTATTTTCAGAGAGAAAATAAAAAAAGAGCAAGATCCTGAATACAGTTTATGTCACACACACACAAAAACATCTCCTGGCCCCCAAAAAAGCAAAACCATAAAAAATCTGTAATGCAAATAATGATAAGATGCAGCTTCCAAGCACTAATATTTACTCTATTGTTTCTTCCTACTAGCTGAAGAATCCTAGGGATTATCCCTTGAAAAAAACTTTAAAATCTCCTGTTCTGGTATCAAAAATGTCTCTGCTCCTATATGCTTTTTAAGGCCTTGGTAAGTTCCACCTAATTTTTTTTAAAGGACTGGGGTATTGCACTTATTTAAAAGTTGGTCTTCATTAAAAAGGCTCTGGCTTTAAGACCAACATATCAGGATGCAACACAGAAACAATCTAGAGGTGCCTGATTTGAAGGCAATGCAAGAGAGACACTTAGAAAGATGAAATACAATCAATAAAAACTCCTTGACATTTGTCCATATTGCAAAACAAAAAGTGTGTTTGGTTTTTTTCAAAACAAAAATATAATGGGTTTGTGCTAAGAAAAGAAATAAATGGAGTTTTCAATTTCAAGGAGAATCTAAAAAAACTTTCATTTTCCCCCTTTCCTCCTTTTTCTTTTTTTTCTTTTACAACTTTCTGTTGTGAATATTTTTATGATCAGGTCTAGAAGCAACTATCAAATCCCAAGCACAGTTAGAGAACCTTTACACTCCTCAAATGTCATGCAGACTTCATTGTTAGCAATACATTTCTGCATTTACTCAAAGAGATTGTGACTCCAGTTATTCAGCTGGAACACACTATTGTTCCTGGTGCATACTAGACTTTCTGGATGGGTCCCAGAGAACTACTGATCAAATTCCAAAAGCTGCTTATTATGTCTGATCTGGTGAAATCCCTGCCTGAAGCAGCAAGGCTGGAGACACTGAATAAACACTCATTCATCAGCCTTTGAGAAACATGCGCAGCCTTGGTTTTGTACCAGCCTGCAGTCTTTTCCTACTCTGGACTGCAGCAAACCCCAATGCTAAATCTCTGTTAACATGAGTAACCTTTATTTTCTGTGAACACTTGATGCTGCAAAAGGTTTTCATGTCTAGAAATGCCTAAAGTCCCTCACATTTAAGAAGAAATGAAAAATATTTTAAGTGCTAAAACATTAATATAATCCTCTAAGGACTTCACACAGAGGAAAAAGAACATGATCCAGACTTAGGCATAACACGGATAAGTACTTTTTTGTTCACAGCAATGAAATAAATTGTTCTACTGAGACAGAGGCAGTTATTGCAACACTAAATCAAGGCTAGATATTTTGAATATAGTCTTTGACTTGCTTAGTCCATGGTGAATGAGTAATAATAAACCCCTGAAAATCTTTTATTAAAGGGTAAGATTAAAGTAGTTTCTAAACAAATTATTAAGTAAAGCTTTAAGTTTAATAGTATCCTTTATCTTTTTCTCTTTTGTGGTAAGGAGAAGAGATAATGAAGAAAAACAAAACTCTTTTATGATACTCAGGGTAATAACTATCACTTGGGGAAAAAAGAGGGAAGGTAAATGAAATTATTAGTTTGAATAACTGATAGTTTCTCTTACTGTTCAAATTTGATCATATTTTTTTCAAGATAAACATGAATACATACAAGAGACAGAAAAGAACAGTACAAATAGGAAATGCAGTCTGTCTCCTCAGCTATCAATGCTGACTTCATGTGCAACTGTGCTGTCCGAGAAAGCAAAGCCCACACGGGTTTTAGTTTCGCAGAGATCTGGAAAGACTTGCCAGTACTGAGCTAAGGCTGTGATTTTCCTTTAATTTTGGGCCACACACTTGCAGACTTTTGCATGCCTGCAATCCTAGACAGCTATGCTTAATGAAGCAAAAAAAAAGGGGTGGGACACAAATGAGGTGGAAAAGGAAACACACAGTTGATTTCAGCAGGAATATACAACTCACCACCCATTTGGTTTTTACTTTTAACTTCAGCAGGTGAAAATATCATCTGTATTCCTCTCAGGCTCAGTGTCCCTTGATCAATGGATGAAAGGCCCCATGGCATTATCATGAAGGTGAGCACTGGGAAGACAGGGACTAAAGAAAGCTTATGATCCCTGAAATAAAAGACATGTAATATGGCTTTGTCCACTTCCTGAAGATCAAACCTAGGTTCCAGCATATCAGTTTTGGTCTTACACCTCATTTTTCTCAGACACTTTCTTAACACCAGCTTTGATATGATAGCTCATTAGCCTAACCTTAAATATTTTGCTGACTTTTAGAAATTTAGTAAGAGCAGATGTAGGGCACTTACATGAAATACATATAAGTGCGTGTAAGAGGGCAGCTGGAAATCTGGTTACCTTGGACAACTTTGAATACAGGCTTCTCTACAGAATGACTAATGGCCTGGCAAGTTCTGGCTTGATATCAATAAGTTGTAGTTTCTAATATTACACTACCAAAAGGATTCTGCAATTGTTTTGAAATTAGGGTGTGCCAAGAACAAATGGAGAAGCATAACACTTCACAGTTGAAGGTTTCCTGACACAAATAAACAGGTACAGAGAAGTAAGGAGTAAAAACAGAATCCTTTACTATTATTCAGTGAATCAGATTTTCCTTGAGGAAGCTGCTGATTCAATGGAGTACAAATTTGGAAATATCTTTCAGTAGAGGAATGTTTTAGATCCTTTTGAGTCAGGTTTTCTCAACAGTGCAGAGGAAGATGTTTCTAAGGTAGATGTTCATTAGTAACTATTCACTCTTTTTTATCAGCAGCAATTAGTTGCCATCAAGAGTGTGAAAAAAAATAATTCATGGGATAAAGAACTATATCCAAGGGAGAAGAATCCTACAAACTGTATTTACCTTATTCTCCCTTCTGCACCTGTGTGTTCTCCTCCCGCTCTCCTGGCCTCCCAGCTGCTTAGCTTTTCCTGACAGCTTACAAATGTAATTGCTGTTTCTTTTTTTGCTGTTCATGAAGTTGAATAATGCTGAAACAACAAGCCTGGCATTTGGAAACCTGCATTAGCACCTCCTCTGTGTTTGAAAGGTTGTTGCAATCTTTGTGGTTGGTTCACCTTTTTGCCTCTCTGAACACACTGCCGTCAGAGAAAAGCACACAGAGAAAAGAGCAAAAAAAGAGCATCTCAGAGGCCACTTTTTTCCTCAAACAAGATGGAGAGAAACCACTGTTGCTCAGCACACCCCACCCCAGTGCTCACCTGGAGGGCTCTCTGACAGCACCCCCAGCTGCATGGGGCTGGCCACAGAGGGGCAGAGCAGAACCCGATGTGGCAGCAGCCCTATGTGGCTGTTCTCTTCCGGAATCCGACCCATGAAAGAACAGACTCCTGCTCATCCCTCGGTCTGTGAGGTGCCTCACAGTAATGCTCACAGTGCTGGGCATCAGCCAATGAGTCTGAGCTAATTTTAACAGAAGAATTAAATAAGGAAGGGTCCATGGTTTTGTCCATTACTGATATTTAACCTAGTCCTCTTACGACAGTCTATTATTGGACAAGACACTATTTATACAACAGAAGATCAGAAAGAACTAAAGCTTAAGGAGGAAGGAAAGAAAGTTACTGGAGCCAAGTAGAAAAGTCATACCAAAAAATGATTTTTTTAGGCTTCCATAGAGTTCATTATTTTCCCTTTTCTCCACATGAAATGTTGAGATTAAAGACAACTGCCATGACCACCACTTACTGTAACTGGTTCTCTCACTCTACTATTCATTCTCCATATTTCAGTCTCCAGATTAGTTTCTGGAAATGCTCTTTTATTTATACTTTTAGATCACTTAATTTCAACTTGTCATAATTACCTTGTAATACAACTAAATATGTAAATGTCTGCAATATGCCAACTCTACCAGTTCAGTTATACAAACAAACAGCAAAATGTGTTTTCTGATGATATACTTAGAATTAACATACTTTAAAAGTAACACCTTACCTTTGCCTGGTGTTTCCACACTTTGAAGTGAATCCTATAAAGACAAAACCAGAGGGGGGAAAAGAGTAATCAGTTACTTCAGAAAGACCTAATTGTTGTAGGAGTAGTACTGTTGAACAATAAGGTGAAAAGGGGGAAGGACATATTTTAATGTTTTGATGACAGAAGACATGACAGGGATTCAGAGTACCAGGACCTCCTTTCTCCAGTTCTTCCACCTGCTTCCTCTACCATTTCAGACAAGTCACTCAGGACCTGATTTCTGACAGTATTTGGCCGTGTCAAGATACAAAGAACCACTTATCAACATTAAAGGGGCATACACATTTCCAGCCTTTGCACTGGTATAACAGATAAGAATTCCCTGTCCATCCCTTTGCATGCCTTACACATTCAGACATGAATCCCAAACCATGCTGAGCACCATCCTTTCAAAGCCCAGGAGCAGCAAGTCTTCACTCAAGTTCCCTTCATTTCACCTACGTTCCTGTCCCAAATCAGCAAAATTACCTATGCTCTTCAATGGCCTTTGATCAGGCAGCTACCAGAGGCAGCCAAAAGGAAATACTATGTGTGGGGATTTCGGGGGTGTTGATGCCCTTGGTGCCTAAACATAGCTCGATGCCTAGCATGAAATCAAAACCTAGATCCCCACCTTTCATATCCCTCTGCTGTCAGCAGGAACTGCTGGGTGCTTATGTCCACTGAAAGGTCAGGCTAGTTATTTAAACTGCACTGACCAGTCTAATTAAGCTTTTTGTTGTTTAGTTGGTTGGGGTTTTTATAAATGTTGCTCTATTAAATCCCTAAGTACAATATCTGCCATCAACCAGACCTTGTTCCAGGCTTCTCAGACACTGGGCACAATTAAATATTGTGACACTGCCTGTGTCTTCCTGTCCTCAAAGGAAAAACTGTCACAGCAGGTAGTTCTGCATCTCCTGGCAGGATGGGTGGCACCTTCAGCCCCAGGGCCACAGGTGGGACCCAACCTTGGCTCAAAGGCAAGTGTGGGCACCAGTTTCCCCTGCCTGAGCACCAGCTGCTCAGTCTGCCCCATCTTCACCTGATTCTGACACGAGCCAGCAGTGCCCTGGCAGCCAGGAGGGCCAACCATGTCGGGGGGAGGGGGGCATCAGGCAAAGCATTGCCAGCCAGACAAGGGAGGGGATTGTCCCAGTCTGCTCTGCTCTGTGGTGGCCTCACCTTGGATGTTGTGTGCAGTTTTGGGCATTGCAATATGAGAAAGATATAATGGTATTGGAGAGTGTCCAAAGGAGGGCAATGGAGATGGTGAAGGGCCTGGAGGGGAAGCCGTGTGAGGAGTGGCTGAGGGCATTTGGTGTGTTCAGCTGGAGAAGAGGAGACTGAGGGGAGACCTCATTGCAGTTACAACTTCCTTATAAGGGGAAGAGGAAGGGCAGGCACTGATCTCTTCTCTGTGGTGACCAGTTACAGGACTTGAGGGAATGACATGAAACTGTGCCAGGAAAGGTTTAGGTTGGATGTCAGGAAAAGGTTCTTCACCCAGAGGGTGGTCGGGCACTGAAACAGGCTCCCCAGGGCAGCGATCACAGCAGCAAGCCTGACAGAGCTCAAGCAGTGTTTGGACAATGCTCTCAGGCACACGGTGTGACTTTGGGGATGGTGGTGTGCAGGGTTCAATGTTGGGCTTTAATGATCCTCGTGGGTCCCTTCCAACTCAGCATATTCTATCATTCTGTGAATCTGTAATCAGACTTGCATCTACCAATGTGACACAGAATAAAGTTACTGAGTCACAAATCTTGACCACAGAGAATAGAAAGTTAATTCAGTGTTTCAGCATTGCCTGTGGCTTGCATTGTTTGAACCCGTGTCCCTGAAAGGTTTACTGTCCTTTACAGTCATTAATCCTTTTGCAGTGGGTTGAAAATGCTTCATGTTAGTACATATGTATTCAGCATGATGCTTCTTAAAAATTACAATGCATGCAGCGGTGGCATAAGAAATACAATGCTGGCTGCACATTCTCCCTCTGGCACCTAGCTTGGAGCTGCGAGCATTTGTCTGGTAAATATGAACAGAAGAAGTCAAATGCTTACTTGAGGGGAGAAAAGCAACATCCAGGCTGCGAATTATGTTTTCACAATCTTTATAATGCAGTGAGACAAATGGGAACAGAGACCTTTGTTCAATTCCCTCAAATTTTGGAAAGTAAACAACCTTTTGGCACAGCACTTACAATTTCAACATAGTGTAGCTTGTTTAATATATAGTGGATTAGTGCTTGTTCTGGCAGGATTTGATCTCCTAGGACTTTTTGTGAGCTGCTTTAAGAAAGGAAGGGGAAAAAAAGAGAGATGAAAACCATTAATTGTGCATCAGGCCCAGAGTCTCCCCTGAACAGATTTTAAAATCCCAGGGTTAGGTTGGTTAGAGACTGAATGAATCACATTTATAGAGAGATGCAATCAGTTAAGAAGAAACTATCACTGCTGCCAGTTGCTTTCATAATCTCTTAACCATGGTACAGGAATGCACAGTACTGGCAGTGAGGAGGCAGCAAGGACGTAATAAGTACAATTTAATTAAACACAAAAGACTGAAAGTAAGTTTCATAGGGGTTGTTTTTTTTTTTTTTTCATAAAACCAGAATTAAATAGAAGCACATTGAAATTTCCTTCCAAGTATGCAAGCACACATGTATGGATATGTATAAACAAACATATACTGGCACCCTACATAATTTATGTTGGAGGAAGTAAGCAGTGGTTTCCCTGAGGCATTATGTGCACATGTGCCAAATGGATGCATTAAAAAGTATTCCACACAAAACCACACCATACATTACAATAAAGCATGAAGAAACCATGGTGAAAAAGCAATTAGAATTTTTTTTCTGGCATTTCTCCTTTACCTGATGTGTAATGCTGCAGCACTTGAGATATAACAGGTAACTTGTGGTGCAAGTTATCTGCTTGTCTGAAAAAAAGCTTCTCTTATACCTAAAAAACCATTTTGGTACTATGCTGATGGACATAATAGAAACAATTCAAGCAATCTGACAAGATACACTAATATCACAACATTTAATTTTTGTCAGTACCCATATTCACATAAATTGACCCTACAACTCAATATGAGTTTAACTCGAAAGAGGTTTGGAGGAGTTGCACTCCATCAAACAACTGGCTGCTAAGCAGTAATTTTGACTACTTATGTTGCTACAGACAAGAAAGCTGGTCAGTTGTCTTTGGATAAATATTGATAAATATAGATACAATCTGATTTGTTACATTTATGTTCTATCCTATGCATGAGGTAATATAATGTGTAACCTCTATTTTCATTAAATGGAACAACGTTCAAGTTACAAAACAAGCAGAAATATACTTTCCTGCTTTGATGACATTTATAGTTCAGTTGCTGAGAAAGGTGAAGTTCTTTATAGAATCAAATCTGAACATTTTCTAGATTGCTGAAGTCTAATCAACTGTCCTAGCAACTATTTCTCAAAGGAGTAAAAAACAAGCAGCACCAACAGCGTTTGCTGGTGCAGGAATAGGTGGACTTTTTTTTCCCTCCCTCCACTTGTTTGAAGACAGTTGTTATTCAGGTCTGCTTCAGCAAAGAGGGAGTGAGAGGGAGCAGAGTGTCAGTAAAGGTCACAGATAGCTTTTACAGGAAGGCTTCAAGGGACAGACAACCAGTTCAGCTAACCAAGGCTGAAAGGCAATGTCAAGGGAACAAAACCTTAATAACTTAAAACCTTTAAAAAATGAATAACAGTTTAGTCAGTACTCTTCAAGAGAAATGTGGAGCAGCTTCTTACTGAATATTAGGACAGGAAAATATTTTAAGACTGTTCAATCGGGACACAATCTTTTCAACATTCAGAAGAGGGTATTCAGGAACAATATCATTTTGCTCATTACAGAGAAGCAAACAGCATCATTATCATCACCACCACCACCACTTATCATTTTTAGCCTCTGGAGATACAGCCACGACCAGCACTCTGCTGTGCTGGAGACTGTACACACAGATAAGGAGAGGCGTTCCTTGCTCTGAAGGGTTTATAATCCAAACAGGTAAAACAGAAAAAGGAAAGTGTATTAATCCCTCTGTGCAAGGAAGTACATGGAAGTTGGTTCAGCAGAATCTGTATGTATTTGAGACAGTTTATACAGTGGAGATGGAAATTTGACCCATGCTGGAGAATGAGCAGCAGCAAAAGGGGAGCACTTGGTTTGTTTTTACAAAAGGATAGACAAGGTCATAATTCAATGATTTGTTTAGTAGCACTCACTTAATCTCCAAAATAAAATCACTATTTGCACGACACTGACTCTGAAGACCATCAGTAGCAAATGTGAACATCAAAAAAACCCTTATGCTTGAAAAAGATGACCTGTACTCTTTGGGTTTTATGCCATTATCTTATTACTCATGACACAACATGTGGGGTTTTCTGACTGCTCAGGACAGACCACACTAATAGGAACTGATTTGGCTCTTTGACCACTGCATCTATTTCTCTGCTCAAATTCAGAAAGCATGGAGCTGAAAATGGACTCAGGAATGCTCAGTAAATGTAAGCCAGTCATGGGAGGCAGCTTACACATTGGGTTCACAGAGCTGACCTGAACACTCAAAGAGAAAATACACTTCATTCTTCTTACCTCAGGAAAAAAATAATAAAAACAAAAAGTAACAAATTAGTCCCAATACATTTCTTCTGCTCTAATTTCTTTCTAAAAGACAATTCTGTTACTGCTCTCTCTATATTTTAACTGAACCCAGCTCTTTATCTATCTCTTAAGAAAGATTCTGTGTTGGCAAGATACTTTTCTCAAGGAGAAGATGATCATTCTGATGTCTCTCAGGACAGTCTGGAGTTTAACTGAAAAGCAGACCACAGGAATCCCTTATTACTTACTTTTATCTCTTTCTCTGCTGTATTTGCCCTCTAATATACAGGAAGAACTTCCTTTAAATGGAGATATAATTATTTCCATTTAGTTGCACAACATGCCAGATAAAATGTGTGCTGCACAGACCCACTTATGCAGGAGTTAACCCCCAATAGTGACTTCTAATAATTGATGCTGAAGTAGACATGAAAATAGGATGCCATAAAAGCAAGATTTACAGTAAGTCATGACCTAGAAGGGAAGCAAGAGAAGATGCTTAAGTGAATCAGCTGGTCAGGACTGAGTAACAAAAGACCTAGAGCTATGTTTTTTCTTGCAGCTTGGTCCTTCACGACACTTGCCACCCTTAAGAGAGACAGCACCCATATAACCAACACCAGAAGGCCACAGCTGGTTCTGCCCAGGGCTATGAAGCAACATCTGCCCTGTGGAATTTGTGTCCTCTGCTCCAGAAGCATGGTGCAGGGATTTACTTAGAACCCACACCTGCAGAGAGCTACACTCATGTTCTAGAGATGATTTGCTTGGGTCCTGTACTTCATATTAAATTGGAAGCTATTCCCTCCCCTGGTCCCATCTCAGAGGAATAAACAGAGCCCAAGAATGAAGAGATTTAAGCAAAGAGGTTTTCTTAACATCACTGGAGCCTTTTCCACTAATATACTCCCTGCTATTTGACAAGTCTTTTCACCTCTCAGGAAGAAGTTTTCTTCTGTACAGTGCTGAGTATTTGAGAGTTTGAACCTGTTAAGAGTAAGTGTATACAGATAACAGTATAGAAGTAATTTGATATGTATCACTGCTATGGCACAAGAAATGTTATAACAAGAATTACACTAACTTTTCTCAGTCTTACAGCATATCAGGCATAATTAAATTCCTCTTATTTAGCTAGACATGTTTCTAATTAACACTTATTCGTTAAGTCAGTTAACACTAGTTAACACTAAGTAACCCTTGTTTACTTCCCTGTCTTAGGTGTTCTTACACATATCACAAGCCATGGGAAAAAAAAAAACCAAACAACAAAATCAAACCAAAAAAACTACTAAAGAGAAAGAAGAAAAGTTTTGTAAGCAGGTGATGTTCTGAACACAAGCATCCTACCCAGTTTGGCATGTTTTTCTAAACAGTATCTGCTGTGAGAAAGAATGACAAGAGACCATACAAGGAAAGAAGAAAATTTCTTAGTAACTTATTAATCTTTTTTAAAAAGTGTGAAGAGGGAATTTCATTAGGCTGTGAAAGAATTAGCATGACTTATGGTTACACCAGACTAAATCCAAGTGATTAATGGCTTGATTTTGAAATTTGCTGAGCACTTGCATCTCCAAGATGCTGACTTCAAAAGAAATTTTGGGTGCTCAGAACTTCTGTAAATCAGGTCATAGTGACTTGTCCAAGGTCATACCAAAGCAGTGATGACAAAACTGAGAACAGATACTGCCCTCCAAAGTCCCAGTTCACAAACTGGAACAAACTGGGATACTCCTGGAAAACCCATTTATGCATTCTAAGAGTGTTTCAGCTAAAACCAGAACTGTATTATGCTGCTCCTTCTCTGCATAAATAGCAGAGACTTTTCAATCTGAAAAAGTCTTATAATTCAAGTGACACAGAAAAAAGTTTAGGGTATTTTTTATATGCTAAATATATGAAAATCTAATACCTTGAAATCATGTGATTTGGTAAGTAGATGATATGGCAAGGCAGAGATTTGTATGTTCAGTAGGAACAAGAAAGAAGAATTAGAGAAGAGTATCAGTTACAGGTAAACACAAGACAGGTCTTCTGTTGATCTGTTGTGCATTGTCAACATTCTTTTCCTTCTTTGTAGTGCCTCTTATTTAATACATGTCAAAAGGAAAATCTGTAGCAAGACAGTAAAATGGACTTGATCAGTCAAAACATTAGTGATACCCCTTCCAGTTTCAGTTTTAAGGAGAAAAATAGGATGTAACCCGGTTCTTTTACCTGTGCTTTCACCAGTGGCAATGCACGGAGCTTCCTGACTGCATCAGTGATGTCTCTGGTTTCCACAAAGCAGAGGACACTGCAGATTGCTTTAGCTGCTTCAACCACATTATCAACTTTATGCTGTTGATAGCAAAGAAAGGAATAAAACAGGCAAACAGTAGACTCACAGCATTTATCATAAATGCCTTACCATAAACTTCATGCCAGTGAGTGTGTAGATAATCATATCTGCTCAAGCAAAACCCAAACATGCCATGCATTAGTCTGGCTACGCTGAAATCACTAGTGACCAATAGTTTCCCAAGGAAAGCATAGTTTTTGTTGAAGTCCAGTTATCTTCCAAAACATGTGCCTTGTTGAAAACTGCAACAAATTTGGTATCAAAGACTAATATTAAGGCAAAACATTGGTTTATCTGAACATCATGAGTGTACAAGCACTGTAAAAAAACTTCTGAGGAAACGTGAAACCAAGCAACTCCCAAGCTTTCTGAGGTTTTATGAGTCTGTGAATTTATCCTCACTATTGTCTCCTACCCATCTCTGTGACAGCTGGAAAACAGCCATGTTCCTCCTAAAAATAGTGACTGTGTGGGAGGCTGCATAATCTGACACCTGTGGACTGAGTACTTCTGCAACTAGATTTCTGCAAAATTGTACATATAGTTAAAACTATTAAATCCTATTAATCATAAATTTAGATCTTTAAATATTACCATATGAAAAAAAACTCTAGATGAATAATCTCAGAAATACTTTGGGGAATTCAAGGAAAAAAATTTGCATCCCGAAGGAAGGAAATGCAATCTTCAAATATCAAGTACTCTATGTTCAGGAAAATAAATAAAGAAATAAAAATGCATGGGTCTCCTGCATAGTTATATCACTTCATTAAACCTTAAAACACAGTCTCTGAACACACAGAAGCTCTCCTATAAATATTCTTCATGTTTCTGTGCTGATAAATGTTCTTTTTAGTGCACTACAGCATGTCTATGTACCAATAAAACTATTACTCTAACTTATCCATTTCATGTGTGAAAAAGAAAAACTATACCACGATGAACTCTCTGGTTTCAAGCTTAAGGTCCATGTGCAGGTTGTGCTGAGAAGGTTAACATGTGTCATTAATACAAATAAATATAAACATATAGAGAGGTTATTAATTCCACATTCTTGCCTTGAGCAGAATTAAAGCAGGAATGAATTACATAAAATACCCTCAAATATCTGGTGATCAGATTCTTTTAAACATAAATTGTAGGGGTTATTTTAGTAATTAAGGACTGCAGTGCCTTTTCACACTACAGGTTCTAGAAAGGAAAAGGCTATGGCTGACAGTGATCTCTTGCGATCTTTAGACTCTCCTTTGGTCTGAAGCTGATTGACTGTTATGCCAGTTTACGAAGAGTACATTTCCTTTCTTTTATATTTCTTTCTTACTGCTTAGATTTTTTTTTAAAAATTGAACTCTTGGAGAATTTAATCTCCGTGTAGACATATATTGCCAGCTGAAGTAGAAACCTGTAAAAGTGGCACTGACAAACCCAAAGCATTGTACATGCTAGTTTTCTCTGAGTTGTTGAAGAAATGCATATGTATCTATCTTTAAATACATGTACATATGTACATTTAATGAATATAGACAGTTTGTAAATAATATTAAATATTATTCCAATTTAGCATTTAATTTAAATACATTTTAATTTAGAGTTTTTCTTCTTCACAGGTGGATATGGATTATTAGAACAAGGGATTTTATGCCTATAAATACATTTCTTCAGGGCAATTCCTGAGCAGTACACAGGCAATAGACATATACAAAAGTAATCCTTGAACAGAAATTCAGCTCACTGGACAGAAAAAAAATAAAAAAAAAGAGAAATCAAACCCATGAATAGTTTATATACTTTTGTATGTACACATTCTACTCCATAAAAAGAGTTGGGTATCTTGAGGAACGCATCAATTTTTGTTCAATATGCTATTCCCTTTACAGATAAATTATCTAAGTACTTAGTATTTATAGAAGCTACTATACCATACACATTGTTTTTATGGTAGCTACTTCTAAGGAGCATATTGCAGATGAAGGAGAGTAAGCATATAAAAATATGATGTAATACTCTATGCTGTGAACAATGACCTCTTTCACACTGTTTGTCTGTTGGACATTATCATGTAAGGAGCTTTCCTTTTTCATATGTAGGTGTATAACATTGATATTTGTCCCAGGAAAGGGAAGACCAAGATTAATTTCTTACAGAAATTTTATATCTTCTGAAATTCCAGTTACAGACAACAACTTGTAATTTATTTATTTATTTTTTTGCCTCTACACGTTTAAATAGTAGCAGAACCTTAGAAAGATATTTTGGTGTTTTCAATTATTTATATGCTTAAAAAATTGTTACATCATTTGAGAACTTCTACAATCTGTATAAAAAATTTACAGTCTTCTCTACAGTAATAGTACACGCTGAATAGATTTTGAAATGAAGTGTGTGTCAAGTGGTTATCAGGGCAATCAAAATGGCTGTTTGACTCTGGAAATGCTCTTTATATTTTACCCCTAACAGCACCCATCCCATCCTTGTGCCAAACACCTTTTTCTTTTCCATTTATGTTTTATCTTAAAATGATTTCCCCATTTAGTTATCATTATTAATAATGATGGTGGACTTGTCAGTTAAGTCAGAAGTATTGGTATCTCCACATCTTTGAACAAGCAAATTTAGAAACAGGGAGATAAATGTGCAAAATACTGTTGATCTTTGACTCTCAAGATCTGTCTGATTAAAACCAAATGCTTAAGGAATTTCCAGCTGAGTACAGAACTTCAGCAGGTATGTGTGCACTTAAATTGGTATATGTGAGTAACTCCTACTGGCTTAAATTTCTCAGTGTGCTGAGAGTGGATTGTGGTGAATCAGAGAAATGTAACAACTCCCCCAGTGACGCCAGTGCTGGCTTTAAAAATTGACATAATTACTCCTATGCAGCCTTGAGATAGGGGATAGTTATAAAGATCCCAATTTTAGACCTTCTACAAGTAATCTAATCAGAAGTTAGAGAAGATAAGTAAACAAGAATTCAAAGACCAAATAAAGGGTGCTCATTTTTTAACCTTTCTTTACTATGTATTTGTAAGTTGCAGCTCCATAATTTTTTGAGCCACTTATTAAAACCAATCAGCAACACTAGTTTTAAGTATTTCAGGTTTGAAAATCTCCATGTACTGACGCCTCTGAGTGAAAACATCTGCATGGTGATCTGCCCATATCATTAATTTGCAATCCTGCTCTTTTAAGCAATTCATATGAACGTTACTGAGTGTCCCTGAGTGGAGAAGATCTTATTTAAAAAAATAAACTACAGAGAAATTTAGCTGTAGACACACACATATTTTTTGGAGAGTATGAATATTTGAAAAATATACTTCCTTCCCTTTATAAAAAGTTAATGATCTCAAGAAATTGCTTACTCAAGGTAAAAATCTTTAGCAAAAACAAATTTAAGAGTGCTTCATTACAGGACTGAGGAATATCTACACAGAGTCAGTTGCAGAGGGTGGGTGCAAAGTCTCATTAATGTTGAGGTTACTGCCTTCTGTGAATTTAGACTCTTGTTACCTTAGGCCCTAAAATTTCAAGTGAATGTAAATAACTACTCTGGTGGGTCTACTTCAGTAAGGAAATATATATGCACATTTGAGCTTGGGGACCTCAATTTTCCAAATGGTTATGACTGTATCACATTTTATACACAAAATACTTCCCTTTGAGATGTTGCTTACAAAGGAAAATTCAGTGAATACCTACACAGTTATCAGACCCAGAGCTTTACTTTGTGCTAGGCACAGTTCAAAAGCTTATAAATTTGTATGCATTTTTAAAAGTATCAAAGATTTACATAAAAATTTTGAATATTTTTCTCTCAGTATATTTATTTAAATATTTATTGAGACATATTTATGTATTCATGTACATGTCTGTATGTATATGTGCATTTATATATGTGATTGTGTATATGTATACACATTTGTATGTCAGTGTATGTTTTCTGACTATTCAAGATTGAAATACCCATGGAGCAAGAATATCCAGAGAGATTTAAATGTGGACTTAAACATAGGTAACAGAGTTCTGAAGCAAAATAAAAAAAATTATGTTTTAACAAATATTTCAAAGAAATCCACAATTTAGCATACTGAAGTTGTAACTATGGAAGGGTTGCCCTGGAATATCTCCATGCTACGTCGCTACTCTTTTGATTTTTGCTAACATTTTGTCTTCTGTCCAGTTTTAAACACTAGAAAGTCAGTTATCATGACAACCTGAAAGTCAGATCAAATAACCATGTGGTTTCTTCCAAGGTATGACTCAATTTGTCCTTTAGACATTTGTCCTTAAAACACTGGTTAGCAGAGAAGATTTCTTAAGAGATTTTTCCATCAAGGATGTTGCATTCAATTGGCAGCCCACAATGCTTTAAAATAAAGCTCTTGGGAGTTTTGCTGCCTAAACCTAATCCTACCAAGTATCACATGCTTACATATATATACTAGATAAGTAAACAATAGGTGTGTGGGTTTGAAAACCAGGGACAAATTTTGCAGATGCATATAGTGCATTATATCTCTACTAATTTCAAATACACTGTCAACCCAAATGATCCTGGTTTTATTTACGGGTTCCTTGACACTTAGAAACAGTCACCTTTGATATTTTAAATTTGTAGGAACTTCTTCCTAACCTCAAGCCAAGTATTATTAAGAGAATTTATATCTTCTCAAAGTCAGATTAAACAGCCTTAATTAAAAGTCTTCCTTAATTGCATCTGAGACAGATTAATAATTAGATACCTTTCACATAGAAGTTAATGCTTTTCTGGTATAACAAACTGAGAACAAGTACCTCATTTTGCAACAGATATTCCACTTGACTTCTATAGTTCATAACAACAGAGACAAGGTTCTGCCTGAAAATCAGAAAAAAAAGAAAACAACATCAAATTAACAATAATTAGAAAAAGGGAACAGGTTTGGGCTTTTGTTTGTTTGTTTGTTAGCTTTTTTCACATTCTGTAAATCTGGAATAGTTTAATTGACAGTATTTTTATGTAGGAATAAACTAAGGACTAGTGTGTATGTAGAAATCATGCAATTGAGCCTGGCTCTCCATGGGGTTTTGGTAGTCATTTGCCACAGAGAGTAGACGCAAAAAATCTATGATTATGTGGACGATACAAGTTTCCCAAGTTAAAGACCTCCAAAAAGTGATTTGCTATTTCACTGTCTATTGAACTTCACATGCCATTTATTTTATTATTTAAGGTTATGCAAGTGCTTAAATACTACCTTGAAGAAGTATGGACTCAGGTACATTCTACATTCTTATGGCTAGACTTGATGATCTGAAAGGTCTTTTCCACCTAGATGATTTTATGATTCAATGCCTTTTTTTCTCCAATCACTTCACAGGCTGAATTTGCAGAGGAAGAGGTAAAAAACATGCAAAACATCTGGAAAAGCTACATTTCAAAAGTCCATATGAAGTCACAAGTATAAAACTGTGTGTTATAAAAAGAGAAATCATTGCTACCCAATCCACTAAACTTTATTCGCATACAGTTCTCAAGTTTGCATTCTCAAACTGTTTTAGCAACTGTCTTTTCCATAGCATTGCCTAAGGTGTGAATTTCTTTTACTTCTACAGATAGACATGTACCACTCTGTGGTTCCATGCCTTTGTCATGCTGCAGAAGGCACCACAAAGTTTGTACAGGAAGATTGCTGCGTCTTAGCAAAGCCTCACTAAATTAATTAGGATTATGAAGAGGAGCATACATTCTCCACACTGAACTCCAGGCCTGATGCTTCAGCTGTAAATCTCACCATTTTAGAACCACAGGCTCCAAGCACTACCACCAACAGATAACCAGAAGCAGAGTTTTGCTTTTAAGAAGCATTTGCGTAATTTTCTGTGTTTCAAGCGCTGAAATTGTAGCTGTCTTTTATTTGTCAGCTGGAACAAGACAAAAAAAGGTGCCTGTGGGAGCATGGCTAAGGTGTATTCCTGTGTCAGCCTCCTCTCTAGGGTCAAATCATCAGGAAAAGATATGGAAACCTTAATTCCCGCTTTTACACCCTGCCTAGACTATTCATTGATAAAATGGATGCATCATTACCTTGCTGGTCATCAGAGGTAGTTAGGGTTTGCAGGAGCTTTTAAAAAAGTGGAAATTGCAATTTACATTCTTTCTGCACTATTTGCTTTACTCTATGACTTAATTCTTGACTTTTTTTTCCCCCGTGTTATATCCCCCACTCATCTTTTATTAGGTTCTCCGTCTTCAGAAGGCTTAGAAGGAATTCCCACCCCTGCCCCCACTTTCCAATCCCCACTGCAGTCTGGCAGCTGAAAGTCACAAAAGTATATTGATTTCTTCAGAGCAAATGGACTATTGTTTACAGAGAAATTGTGTGTCCTCATGTATCTTAGCTGGGCTAAACGACCAATCAGAGTAGAGTTGCAACTACGGTCCAAAGCACAGGTTTCAAGGTGCATGACTAGACTCTCATTACCTATACTGCATGGCAAGGAGAGTCATTGCACTGAAATAATCATACAGAATACAGAAATGTCAGGGGGCCTTCCCTGTGCGAATACCGTAGTGCATTTCCCTGTAGATGCTACTACTCACTTCCTCCTACAGGTGGTTTTGCCTTTACAGCTTTTTATTTCCAATCTGCACTAGCTTTATATAGCCAGGCAGTTTGTGTGTGGAGTAGCTGTCTGGTAATTCCTCCTCTAATCCTGTTAAATCATAACTAATGCAAGTTGTTGCTCTCCTTTGACAAAATCTCCAGGCATAACATCTTTCTCATAGCATTAGCCAGCTCGAAAGTAGTTCTGAACATACAAGCTTGCCTTGTTGACTTTTTACATATAGGTAACCATGTTTGTTAGCATACTTGGCCTAAATGCAGGTTACTGAATAATTTTGTAAGTTATAATTATAGTTTAAAAAATTAGCGTATTTTCCATCTGTTTATTCTACCCTAGAGAATTTTCTGTATAAAGTAGCCATAATTTTACATAATTATTTGGAAGCAAATACAGCAACTTGTAATGCTGATTGAAGTACTACTACTAATGCTGTCCTGAATATTTGTCTGCTAGATAATTAATAATACCTGTATGTTATCACACAGAGATACTTTGTATTTGTGCATCTTGGATAGCTGTGTACAAATATGGCAATGCTAACCCAGGAACATTCAGGGCATCTTGATGTTGAGGACATTTTTTTAGCTTTTAGCAAGGCTATATGGTAAACAGTCTTGAAGAGAAAAGAAACAAGAAAAGCACAAAAAACTTAAGAGAGTCAGTCTTAGATCCCAGCTGGGAGGAACAGGACAGATATATACCATATACTTACAGCATTCAGTGTTCAGTTTCCTGGCAGCAGCACCTACTGTGGAGAATTGCCAGGTTCCCTTTCTAAAATGCTGTTTTGTCATCATGCTGCCTAACTAAGCATGTCTGGGCCCAGACTGTTGTGGTGAATGGAGTTATATCCAGTTGGCAGCTGGTCACACGTGATGTTTCTCAGGGTTTAGTACTGGGGCCAGTTCAGTTTTTTATCTTTATCAGTGATCTGGACAAGCGAATCAAGGGCACCCTCAGCAAGTTTGCAAATGACACCAAGTTAGGTGGGATTGTTGATCTGCTGGAGGGTAGGTAGGAAAGCTCTACAGCAGGATCTGGACAGGCTGGATCCATGGTCCGAGGCCAGTGGTATGAGGTCCAACAAAACCAAGTGCCAGTTCCAGCCCTTGGGTCACAACAACCCCATGGAGAACTACAGGCTGGGGGAAGAATGGCTGGAAAAATACCTGGCTGAAAGGGACATGAGGGTGCTGGTTGACAGCATGTGATCATGAGCCAGAGCGTGCCCAGGTGGCCGAGAAGACCAACAGCATCCTGGCTTGTAGCAGCAATAGTGTGGGCAGCAGGATCAAGGCAGCATCTGTCCCCCTGTGTTGGGCACTGGTGAGACCTCCCCTTGAGTCCTGTGTTCAGTTTTGGGCCCTCAGAACAAAGACATTGAGATCCTGGAGCATGTTCAGAGAAGGGCAACAGAGCTGGGGAAGGGTCTCGAGCACAAGTGTGTGGAGTGTGAGGAGTGGCTGAGGGAGATAGGATTGTTTAGTTTGGTGAAAAGGAGGCTTGGGGGGACCTACAGGAAATGGTCCTGTTCTGCAGACATTCTCTGTGGTCCTAAATTTCATAGATTCTTCATCTATAAAATGCCCATCTTCTATCCATCTCTTTATAGCAAAGACTAGAATGGAAATTTGGGCCATGGTCCTAGAAAACCAGATGGGTTCTCAGTAAGCACCAGATACCTCGAACAAATGACTACATCTATGTTCTCCTCCATCTGCTATATGGCAGGTGTGGCATTAACCATTGTTGGCAAAGTACTTTATAACACAGTGATAAGAAACATCACAAAAAGTGTTAACAGCTTCTTTATCTAAAAGCATGAAACAGAATATAATGAAAGTTGAATGAGGAATCTACCTCTTTCAGTTCTTGTCCATTACAGGTTAGGTTTAGGGTCAGATGAAACCTGAGGGCCAAGTTGAAAGTTTGTTATAGCTGCCCTCCATAAGAAAAGTATAAAATTCAGTAAAAAATTTTAGATCACTCAACTGTGAAAATACAGGCATAACAAAGAGCAAAGCTATTATTCTTACAGTACTTAATCTCAAAAATTTTTTAACAGCAATGTGGACATGAAAATTATGACACCTTCAATCATGGGAATCATGAAACCTCTAATGAAAACTGCAATGATAATAAGGGAAGAGAAGGAGGAAAAATTGCACATATCCAAAAAATATGACTGATTTTTGCTAAACAGTCACTAAAGTTTCAAAATAAGAGTCTAAAATATTGTGCCAATTGTCTTTGATATCATTCCTGTCCGCAGCAGTTCTCAGAATTGTCCTTTGGAGCAAGGAGGTTCACTGCAAATACAATTACAAACATAAATACTGCTAAATACCAGCTTACCGAGTCAGTCTCAAGGCACAAGCGTCTCTTAACAGCTCATTCATACAGAACCTTCTTTGGTCATCCCCACACTGTGGAAAAGAGGTGTATAGTGAGATATATAATTCTGATAAGAAGAAGGTACACTGGAGAGATTTGCACCGTGTTTTCCAAAGTCAGCGTGTTCTTAAGTGTGTTCAGGATGTTTTGATCTGAAATTTTATTTGGTGAGTATCTTATCACACATATCTTATACTGGGTGCTATTATATGGGTACCAGCAGGAGCAAGAGTGTTCAGGAAAGGAAGCTAGCTGGGCTTAGTAGTAGAGCTTTACATTAGCAGGGGAACATGATGTGCAGGGCAAGTAGAGATAGCAGCATATTCCGGTGCCCCATCTACCTGGAGACATAAAAAAGGCAGACAACATTGCCTACAACATGCATCAGTTCTGGTTTGATTTCACACAGTGGTGGGCCAGGGGGAGAGATGACTCGCAGAGGTAGAGGTGAGCTGCAAGGGGAAACTTCACCCTGGGCAGCTGAGAGGCTTTCCTTTTTGAGGTAACTGGACATTTCTGCCATAAGCTTTTGTTGTGCCAGAGAGCAAGAAGAGATTTTATTAAGTATGTCAGTAGAAATCAAGGCCCTAGGAATACACTGGACTCACACTTGATGATGGTCCCCTGGCACATTGGCATGCAGAAAAGCAGAGGCATTCAGTGCTTTTTTTTTTTTAATTTTTCCTCCATCTTTAATACTGGTGATAATCCTTTGTCTCTCCAGTCCTCTGAGCTGTAGGAGCATGACTGCAGCAACAGTGACTTTCCCTTTGTGGACACAAAAACTGTAAGGGGCCAGCTGCATCACTTGAATGCTCTTTAAGTCCATGAGGCCTTGGTGGGATTTATCCCAGGGTACTAAAGGAGCTAGAAGAACCTATGGCAGGACCCCTGCAGTCACATGTCAAAGGTCTTGAGATTGTGAGGAGCTCCCCACTGACTGGAAGCTAATAAACATTATTCCAATTTACAGAAAGGATACAGGGAAATGGAGTGGAATAGAAGGGAAGAGAGGAGAAGGGAATATAGTTCATTTGGTAGGGTCCTGGAGTGATCATGTAGTCCAAGTGATGGATTATGACATCACCAATTACTTATCCAATTGGATGATGGATCTACCTAGTGATGGATTGTGACATCATGGATGACACAGAATCCCTTGCTGCTTAAATTTGGGCATCTCACCCAGTGAGCTCATACCCCAAATTCAAGCTGAGTTTTGGAGTGGCAGGCAAGACCTTTGGTGCCGGTGGTCCCTGCAGCTCTCAATGCCATTGAAGGATTGTTCCTGGCCCTGGCACATTCAGGCAGTGGGGGCACCCAAGAGGCACGTTCGCAGCAGTAGAGGTGGGCTGGGAGGGGAGATGTCACCTTGGACAGCTGGAAGGCTTTGCTTCTTGAAGGACCTGGGTATTTCTTCTACTCCTCCCCAGGCCAGTCTCTCGCCCTTTGCTTGTGTGACACCTGCTGCTGCAGCGCTGGGGAGAGAGAGCGGCTTGACACCCTGAGCAAGCCCGAGAGCCCCTCCTGCCAGACAAGCTCCAGCACTTTGCATCTTTCTCTTGACAGGCCATGGCATCAGGTTTCAAAGAAGACAAGGGGGAGAGCAGCTGTGCTGAAAGCGATGGCAGCCTGAGCCAGCCACCCCAGTCAGGGCTGCTGGAGGCAGCAGAAGACTCCCAGTGCCCCATCTGCCTGGGACACATGAAAAGGCCAGCCTATGTGACCTACTGCATGCACAAATTCTGCTTTCAGTGTATCCTGCAGTGGGCTGGGGGGAGAGACAACTGCCCTGTGTGCAGGCAGCCTGTGGAGAAGCTGTGTACTCTGTGCAAGGCCACTACAAGGAGTGTGAGGTCGGCTTGTCTGCCCGCCTGCAGAGGATAGTCATGTAGGAGGGCTTCCAGCCACTCCCCGCAGCCATGCTACAACCAGCACAGGCGGCCCACAGCCAACAGCCTTTGGCTGGCAGAAGGAGGCCACCAGGAACTGATAGTGCCCAGAGGCAGGAAGATGCTTCAGGGCCCTCCAACACTCCTTCCGAGCAGGCTCCTGCATCCAGCACTTCAGATGAGATAGCCCCACTGAGGGCAGGCGAGCACCCGGCTGGCCCTGGTGCTCCCCCAGACCCACACAATGGCACTCAGTAGCTGCAGCCCCTCAGCACTCCCCTCTACTGCACCCAATAAACAGCACAGTTCTTTCCAGCACAAGTGTGTCATGAGCAAAGAACGTTTCCAAGCCCACAAGGCCTTGGTGGGATTCATTCCAGAGTACTAAAGGAGCTAGTGGGTCTTATGGCAGGATCCCCTCAGTCCCCTGGCAAAGACTTTGGGAGTCTGGGGAGGTCCCTGCTGACTGGAAGCCAGTCAACGTTATTCCAGTTTACAAGAAGGGGACAATGGAATGGAACACAATGGAATGCAGAGAAAAGGAGAAGGGATGGGAGAGAGGGAAGCGGAGAGGAAGGAGTGGAGGAGAATGTAGTTCATTTGGTCAGGATCTACAGCTTTTATCGAGGCCAACTACCTCACCTCTTCAGGGCTGACCAAGAATTAAAGGCCATTATGAAGGGTATTGTCCAAATGCCTCTTTCTATGGGACTGACAGTCATGAAGCATCAACCACGTTTCTGGTAACCTATTTCTGGTGTTTGGCCACTTGCTCTGTAAAGAGTAGTTTATGTAAGATTGATAGGATCCAAAGAGGATTTGATGGACTACAGCAACAGGTGGGTGGGTGTGAATTATTTAGTATCCAAATACATATGGTTGATTACTGTATGCAAGAGTGCCAAGATACAAATATGTTTCTATGACACTAGTTAAACTACAACCTTAGTGGAGATTTCTATAATGTAACATATTCCATATTGCAAAATTTAGAAGGATCAAACAGATCACAGTTCAAATTCTCCCCAAGAGTAAGCTCACATTATTTCACAAAAATAAACAGTAGCTGCATGTGTGCATAACTCTCTGAGCTAGTTGAAGAATCTTAAAAATCTCAAAGTTTCTGGCTATTTTGTTTTTTAAAAGAACACTTTTTACATCTCTTTTAATGAATTCTGAAGGAAGCAAATTTTGTTCCAAGAGCCTGACTCTAAGTCTGTGACTTTCCAATGCATTCTACAGCCAAAGCCACATGTTTTAGGTAACAGCAACAAAGTTAACTGTGAGCTCAGTGTAGACTATGTCAGATCCTCACGCTCAGTGTGACTGCAGCAGGTTTCAGTAGAGCTGAAGAAATCTATAGAACTGGGTCCAAAGTGAAACAAACACTGCAGCTTTCAATGTACCATATCTGTCTCCTGACAGACTCATTGACACTCCTGCCTGCAAGCAGAACCTCTCCTTTCTGTACAAGTGCTCTGTCACAGGCTTGCCCTGGAGCTGGAGGAAAACTCTGTGTCTATGACTTGTTCCACCTCAAGAGCTGCTCATGTTCTTTGCTATTATTAGTAACGTGAAGTAACTTTGTGGCCTGAAGCGCTCAGAGCTGTGTGTTACTGTAAAGGGCTGATCAATAATTCACTTGAGGAGATCTTAAAATATCACCCTCCTGGTTAAATCCTACTGTAGGTTACACAAATTCTTTGAGATAATGAATGTTTTCTAATGTCCTGAACACTGCTGATTTGTCTTCTAAGCTTGTTAGTTACCTAGCTGAAAGACATTATTGTTTGCTCGTAATCATGCTACCTGGTAATTATAACCATTTCCAAAACTTGAAACATCAAGGATGCTCTCTGTCTCTGCTCCTGGCCTCTACAGTGCACTACAGTATATTAAACCTTATTTAAACATGTCAAACTGCAACAGAGTTGAAGGAGACTTGACGCTTATTAATAGAACAAGAAGCATTTTTCAGTAGCACAATTTCAAGGGATACTTAAATACAAGAAAAGGCTCCCTTCTATTTGAGGAACTACATGATCCCTCTAGAAAGCCACAAACATTTAAATAATGTAAAAATCTCTACCTTTCTATCATGATGGGCCTCTGACTTCACTCATCTGTGATTATGCTCAGAATGTTAACGCTTAAGCCATTATGTCTGGTAAAATATTAACAATGATATACAAAAAAATATAAAAAGTTTTTGAACTATCAAGAAATATCACTTTCTTGCTGCTTTAGTCCAAAAGTCCCTTTCTAGGAGCAAGTGACGCTCCAGTTAGGAATCCGTAAGTATTCTCTGCTGCCTCTTCACTACAAAGATTAATGCTTTCCTGAGATAATGCTAATGTGAGTATAACTCAAATAAATGGCTCTCTTGGACAGGCAGAGCACTCCCTGGATGTGGTACCTGCATAAAGGTTTCTGCTTCTATGCTGTTCCACTAAACATTTCTTCCTAACCACCACCCATCCATGAGGAATTTAACATTCCTAGCCCACTTCAACTTGTGGTTTGTGCTTAAGAGTTGCCTCTCAGAGAACACCTGGATTGAAATACAGAGTATTTCAGACAGGTGTGTAGTCAAAACAAATCAAGCAGTCATTATTCAGTATTACTGCAACCAGTCTACACTAGGCCACCATTTCACAAGAGGACTATTAGATTTTCTCCACGTTTGTTGTCAATCTCAAGATTTCAATGTGTGGACAAAAATCTGCAAGGTGCAGAATTCCCATTCCTGTCAACAGAAGCTCTGTCTAGATGGTTTAAAACTAAACTTTGATACATTTCTATAAGATAATCTTATGTTCCCTGTATAAGCTTATGTAAGTTCAGTAGGAATTGAGCATTGAAAATTCATGTCTTAAAAGACTTTTCTTCAAGAGTATTAAGGCTGATAAATTTCATATGTCCAAAAAAAAAAAAAAAAAAAAAAAAAAAATCAAATTAAAGGTCAACCACTAGGCGGAATGACCTGTGATGCCATGCCATGTAAAGCCTCTGGGAAAATGTCTTGCTTGTAATGTATCATCTGAAGACAATTTCCTGCTCTGAATACTTCATAATAGAATGCCAGACTCCCAGAAAAGGAAAGCAAGCAAATATTCACTTTTAAAGATGTTTCTCAGCTGAATTTACAAAATAATCATGAACATTTAGTTATTGGTCAAAGTTCAAAAGGTGTCTGGTTTAAAAAAAAAAAAAAAAAAAAGAAGTTGTTCATTACTTACAAGTATCTACTTATATTGGTTATTAAGCATAACAGGAAAATAATAGTAACTTGTGTGTATAGAGAGATATTTTTAATTATGCAACCTGAATTCAACAGTGTTACATAAATTAAGCAAGAGTCAGGAAAGCAGCCTGCAGATGGCCTTGGTGTAGAGTTTTGCTTCCTTAGCACACACACAAGCTTTGAAGCTTCAGAAGAGACTCCTGAACATATCATTAGGTTCCAGTTCTGAAGATCTATAGTAGTAGGTGCCAACCGTGAAAAGGTAAATAACTTCTCCACCACTACACATATTTGCATGTGTCCATAATTACATCTAATCACCAACACTTCACTCTTCACAAGGCCCTGATTAAAGTTCTCCATCTCCTAACACAGGATATGTTGTCACAGATCTAACATCAGAAAGGACTGTGATGACCATCTAATCTCAGGCACATGGTGATTCCTGCCTCAATCTCAACAACTTGCATTTAAATGACAAGATACCACAGATACTTTCTCAAGACAAAACTCATTCCAGTGGTCACTGAATGTGTTTTTACTGCTGTGATCTGGGGATGCGGTGAAACAGGACATGTGAGATGGACACTTGCTCAGCCCATTCTGAAGGTATATTCAAACATGAACTATTTTCTCTAGACTGAAAGCAAACAGTTGGTAATTCACTGATCTGAATCATATTTGAAGAAGAGACCTGGTGATGAAAAACTCTGTTTTCTAACTTACTTTCTTTGGACAATGCTATGTCAAAGAGAATCAATGGGTTTTTAAGAATAAGTAAGTGAAAAATACTGGCAGTGAAGAGTGCTGGTAATTTAAACCCGGATAGCATATATTAGCACTAGACTATACTGCTTTTTTAATGGTTAGCACTCTGGACTCTGAATCCCAAGGGCCCGAGTTCGAGTCCTCAGTAGGGACCATCCCCATGGCAGTTAAATGCCTC
>JAWWEU010000040.1:71193428-71231153 GCA_035583155.1 Acropternis orthonyx | reverse complement strand
CTCACCTAAAAAATCCACTGCGCAGGCTGGAAGGGCACACCCACGTGGGGAGAGCCCTTCCCAAGATCTTCGTTCACAAAGTCTGGCTATTATATATATTTATTATACTGCTTTTATCTATAAACTGGTTAAAATGTTAAATATATATAGTCAACTTCATTATAGTCCTTTTTTTAATGCTCCAGGTAAGATATTGTATTGAACTTGCTGTTTCACATGGGGATACATAACAAATTGATAGAAAGCCCCTACTCTTTTTTTTTGCTAAGACATCCGTCATCTGACCCACATATTGACAGACTCAGGCTATAATCATACCTATGCAAAGCAGGTAATTGGTACTATCTGTGAACGGAGATAATACCCTGCCAGTGAACACTGCCCAGAGCAAAGCTTCTGCTGTACTGCAAACTTTGGGCTGGAAGCAAATAAAGATTGCCCACCGAAAATAAACTTCATATTTAGTAGCATAGGTCAGTGTCACTCAAGCTCAGTAATCCAGTGTAAGGTTGCTTAAACTCAATCTGAATAGCCATCTCTCTGGATTTAGAGATGATGATAAAACATTTTCTGCAAGGACAATTTCTGCTTGTCTACAAACAAGCACACACACACATATACATCATGCATGCCCAAACACACCATCAGTGACTCTGGTTTTTACAACCACACTCAGATTTTTAGTGATAATGACAAGAATCCAAATCTAACACATCTGGAGAAGTACTTTGAAAAGTTTTGCCCTTACTATATATCAAAATATAAAGGGCAGTGAAAAATAAGAATTCTCTGACCACCTGAAAAAAACAGCATTACATTCTGACAAAACAGCTTTTTTTTCCTGAAAAGGTAACCTTTGGTCTTTTTCCAGTCACGTTCTCTACAGTAACTCACTAGATGTAAGTACAGGAGCAAAGCAGAGATGTTCCCCAGTACATTTCAACTGGAGTTCAGCAATAATATATTCATTCTCAGGAAAGAAAACAATCTCTGGAGGAATTTTATTCCTTCAGGGATGGTAAAAGAAAGAGGAGGAAAAAAAGATGACCTACCGTTCGAGCCAAACTTTGCTTCAAATGAGCAGCGCTGTGCAGATGAAGCTGAATGCAGGGGGTTGCCTTGCGAAGACTTTCATGGCTGCCCAAAGTATGATTGCTGCAGTTTGGGGGAAAACAAACAAATGGTTGTCTCTGCTTGTCACTTCCTTCTTTTTATTTTCCTTGCTCCCTCTCCTAGAAGTATCAGCAGACTAAATTCTAAGTGCAAAGAAGATTAAATAATAAAACCCCTTTACCTGGCACCTACTTCCGTGAAAATTGATGGGGTTTGGTTCTGGCATATTTTCTAGTGAAACATTTAAATGATTGCCTAGTTGTATCACTGACCATTAAGTTCTGTAATAGAACAACAATGATATAAAGAGAGAATAGCTCAAACAAACTTAACAAACCTCAAGACTATTCATGCATGTTCTTCAAACCAAAATTAGTGCAATTTACACAAAGCATCCTGGTTATGAACACACCTCTGCAGAATCACTTTTGTCTGATACCCACCTTGAAAACCAAATATTAACTATAAGTTAATGTAATAACTATATAACTATTAAGTAAATATAAATTATAAGTTTGAAAAATCACATCTATTAAGATGGGTGGCCCTTGATTCTTAAAGTTCTCACCCTGTGCAGCTCACACAGAAGTGTTAAAAGCAGAATTGGTCTTTCAATTTCTTAAATCATATGTCAGCTAAGGTCAGACACAGAGTTCTACTCACTCAGCTGGAGTGGTTCTTACAAAATACATTGCTGGTCAAAGATGTTCTGCCACCCTGTGAGAGGGAAACTCCTTACTCTTATTTGCCTCCTCAAATCAGCTCCTAGTCCATTTACCACTCTTGGCAACTTCTTCTCAGTTATAATACAGACTTGGATTGTCACTCAAAGTTACATGAAACAAAACCAATTTCACTATTCCTCTTCCACATCTTGTTTTAAACATGTGAGATAGTGCAAAAATGTTTTCAGAGTTAAGGCAAACATCTTTTTACATTTGAAAAAAATCCTTTGGGATTAATAAGTAGGAAAAAACCCAATAACTTTCTCAAAGCCAAATTCATCACCAATACAAGTTAGTATGCATCATCAGTTACAACTCTAGTGCGTGTTTAATTGGATTCATGTAGCTTTTTTCAAGCCTTCAGCCAAAAAAGCACAAAAAGGAATACAGTTTTATAGCATGTCATACAGTTTTGCAGCATGGTAAGTTGTTTCAGAACTCCCTGGTCCATGAAGAAAAGATGATTCTTTTTTGGTTTGTCAAGGGTCATGGAAAACTCAGACTTCAGATATAAACTGTACTTCTACCTAAAAATGCTTTTGATGGAATTTCTGAATAAAAATGACTGGATCTAGTTTAAAAAAAAACCCAAAATACTCACCCTATGAATAAATCATGGATTAGGGGAGACTCATATCTCACAGACTCATATCTCACACTGAGCAGCAGAGGTCCCCAGCATAAATGAATGGTTAAACTACAAAAATATGTTGTATGTAATTGCCATTCAGCACAATTACAGGGAATTAATACATCTTGTAAATGTTCTGTGCTCACACTACACTGTAGTTAAGTAAATTACATACTCTCCACTAGAGGTGACAAAAAGGTGTAAGTGTAGATATAGAATTTTTATTTTTTTTAAAATATATACATTAAGCATCACAGAGGACAAATTCATTTCCATCTGACAAAACGAATACCTAAAGCAAGTTTCTCCTCTGGTAACACTTCCATACATTTGCAAAAGTTCTTGATTCAAGAGCATAATGTACAGATGTTAGAGTGACAGAAGTTAACACCAACACAGTTAAATACCTGCACTAGTGAAAAGCACATCACTGTTATACTTAAACCCTTCTCAAATATCTTTACAAGCAAAAGTCCAAGTGACCAATTGCCCAGTTCCTGTTACTGTACCAATGCATCCATCCTCTTCTGTTGCTCCTCAGCTAATGTCTGTGTGATGCCTTCCCATGGCTTTCTTGATACTTCTTACTCTCCTCATTTCACCTAATCAAGTGTGCCTCATGACTCTAACGATGAACTCTACGTGAGTGGGGTTGAGCCAGTAAGGAAACTTTGTCTGAGTGGGGTATGTAGGGAGCCAAGTTGGGACCCATCAGGTCACTGGAGCCTCTTGCTGTGAAGGGGCTTTGGTCCCAGCAGTGAAAGTCTCTTGTAATGGGAGTGTGACTGCCAGAGTGGCTCCTGCATGGTCAGGCTGGAAAGTTGCTGTAACACTTTAGAAATGTCTGACACCGGTTTTTAACCTTATACCCTGCCATTATTCCTGCTCTTTCCATTTTGCCTCAACTCCAGCCTTTGGACAAGCATAGTAACAAGAATATTACAAATACAAAATATTACAATATTGTATCTGTGAGTCCTGAGTCACTTTTCCCAGATTTCTCCAGTACAGATTCCTATTGCAATGGTAACATCACCAAGCAAATGACAGGAACTGGTACAGCTATGCCAACACAGAGGAGTATTCTGCTAGTGTACAGCTATACCCTCCTCTGCAGTTACAGTTTTGTACCACAGATATATAAAAACTGCCTTTTGAAAGTATAATTTTTCCATGTCATCATGATTCCAGGCAAAACAAGCTAGGTGAAGAGAAGTTGAACTATGTGATTATAACTACATTTACACCAGTGGTTTGTGTTAGCTTTGCTGTGTCAGGCAGGTCTTACAGATCATGAGATCCTTTACTGACATGGCAATGTTGCCTGAAATGCAGGAGGCAAGAGGACTGGCCGTTCAGTTCACTTCATGAATGGATTTTATTTGCACCAATATAAAGAGAAAAGTTTTGACAGATATTGTTAAATAAGAGACTAGACAAAATGGATTAATGCCTCAGTAAAATAAAGTGGAAACCTGGTCTAGATGAAAAGTGAACTATAAGAAATAGAAGTGTAGCTTTGCCACAGATTGACAGATCTTAGCTGTACTCCAGGCAGATTTGCTACCATACCTGTACAAGTAAGACAAAGGTAATAGATACCCTGTGGAGAATAACATGATTATAAGTCACTGGTTTACAGTGCTCTGAGCTCTGTAAAGGAAACAAAAGCACTACATTATTAACTGAAGTTTCCCACCAATTTTTTTTATGAAATTACATGGAGAATACGGTTTTGTGAGAATGCCAAGACAAATGACAAAGTGAAAGGCAGTCTTTGTCTTTAGGAGACAAGGTAATGACTGGTCAAAGTAAAGGGACTTGCCTGTGGTCTCACAATATATCAGAAGCAGAGAAAGGGAAAATCCCTATTTCTTGAGACTCCCTCCTTACTTGCTTCCCCACAGCAAGGTCCTCTGATGTGCTCTAAGCTTCAAATCCTAATACACTTCAATCAGACTACTTTTTTAAGGGACTCAGCTGAGCAGCATCTCTGAATGAGAAACTTAATCTGCACTGACAAGAGAAAATTAAGTTTATTTTTCAAAAAGAACTTATTAATCCAAATGTACTTGCTTCTTATGATTCAATCTGCATGATTAGGTCTTTGCTCAGTGTATAATTAGTAGATTAAACTTTGAGTGAACAACAATTCTTATTTAGGTTTCAACTCCCAGAGAATAGAATTTGTAAGGCAAAAAAAATGTCATCAATAAGGTCACAGATAAGCATTTACACTTTTCAGTTCCATATCCCTGCTCACTGTGTTGTCTGAACTGCAAAGCAGTAAGACAACTGTGCAAATTACACTATGATAGAGTGTGGATGGAACTTTAAATACTCTGATGTCTTGAAAAAAAGAATGTTTAGAAATAAAACTTAAAAACATCCTTTTACTACATTCCTTTCCTGGATCTGCACTACTGCAACCTATTGCTAGCAGATGGATCAATTAAAAAAAAAAAAAAAGAAATTTATAAAAAAGTAATCTATTTTTATATATACTCATGTCTTTTGTTTTCTCTGGCCTTTTGAGGATGCCCAGAGTTTGTGGCCTGTTTTTCTAAAGGCCAAAAAAAAGTCCAAATGGACAATTGATTCATTGCTGACACATGAGAAGGGTTGGTTTTGGCTGGCTACTGCTGTTAAGAGCCAGGAGTTATTTGACACAAGCTGCTCAAGCCCAATTTAATTTTCTGTTATAGAACATCTTTCATGAAAGGCATCATAAAATCATTTTCAGGGGGTATCCATTTTAAATCTAAGAAAAGACAGTAAACTGTGAGAGCAAGATTTAAAGGTGGATGTAAAAGGTTTGGATGACGGGATGATAAAGGAAAGAATTTTTAGAAACAGCAGATGGCTCTCCAAGACATATAAGATGATCATGAACAGGACAAGTGTAATGGAGCGGAGAGTACACCCACAGCTGGGAAACCCAGAGAAGGGTCTTTGGATACATATGAAAATCAGAAGGCTCCGTGAATAGAGGTAAAATTTGATGACAGAAATAACTGGGTTTAGTCCTCTCTTCTTTCAAGGCATATGCATCTTTCAGACAGGATTCTGCCTCCAGATACCCTTACACTGAACATCTGAAAAAGGAACTACACCAAATCAACTGAGGAACTAAAGTACACCTTACAGTGACAGAAGGAGCAGGGACAAGGTGCAAGGATTCTACAGGCACTCTAAGAAATACTTGAAAGCACAGGAAGCAGAAAGCCTACAGGTTGCAGCAAGGCCATGGTTTCCAAACAGTACACAGAGTGCACTTAAAGACTGGAAACCAAACGAGATTCCAAATCAGAATTTCACAGATGGCTCTATTAATTACACACTGACCTGCAATCTATATGCAACCTGATATTTAGCTATTTGAAATCTCATATTCAACTTGTGAGTCAGATGGGATGTGAGCTCAAGGATCTCTCTGCAGGAAGGGAATAATAGACAATGAAATCTTCTGGTGCTGAGTGTAATGATCATTAGCACAGAAGTATTTTCTTCCCCCATGTCATTCAAAATTAAATGGATTCCAGAAACCATCAAGTCTTTCAGGTGCTTCTGCAGGAGGCAGCATGAAGTGCTCATTAATACAGTCCAACATAATAGTAAATGAGAGCTTTTGACAGAACTTCACAAATCTGTCTGCTTCGCTAAACCACTCTGGTCCAAGAGAAATTCATCACATCACCATTTTGGCCTCACTTTGGTTTTTTTCTGGATTATAGTAAAGCAGAAGCAGCAGAGTATTTATTCCCTTTGCTGTCTCATAACTTGGGGAACTTCTACTGTAATTCATCTCCAAATCATTTCAAAATACTTTTCTGGGGAAGAACTCTGCACAAGTACATCAAACCACAGTGTTAGCAACACTGGGAGGAAATCAATTTGCACTTAAAGATAGCCCACACACAGGAAAGATTTCACCCTGAGGCAACTCTGCAGGCCATGTTAAGCTACCCAAGGGATCACCATAGTCTGGGGTTTCAAACTACAGATATGCAGCTCTGATGAAGAGGAAGAAGAAAGGGAGTTGAAATTCATGGTATAACATAGACTTAGAAGTTGCAGAAGCTAGAAGTGCAGCTCAGTGCTTTCTGCATGACAGTGAAGGAGCACAGCAAAAAAAGTCAAGAATGTTACAGACCTTGTTTCATTGCTAATGAGACGTGCAGAGATTCTGCAAGTGCAGGAATATAACAGTCCACTATTGCTGTGTTCTCAGCAGTGAAAACAAAACTCTTCAGTCCTTATTGTACACTGCACTGAAACACACTGAGCTCACCCTCAATAACAGCTCATTATTTCCATTTTTTAGCAATTATTTTGAAATGAAAAGACAGTTTTGAAAATAATAGTTTAAAAAAACAAAAGGCGCCCTGGCCTTCTCTAAATAACAGACATTATGTATGACCTGGTTCTTTGCTCAGTGTTTTTAGTGTTCTAATGTTTCACAGACCACTCTGCTGTCCCAGCTTCTGCTTTATGGAGATTTGAACAAGGGGAGAGTGGGCTTGGAGGTGCTGAAGTCTCCATCTTTAGCTTCTAAACATAATTCACCATAAATATCTGAACATTTGACCTGTGTGGCTGTGTTAAAGCAGAAGCATTCAAGCTAGATACAGAACAAAGCTAATTTACACAGTGTGACACTTGCTCTCACAACTATGTTACTTTCATTAATCAAACTGACTTGCTCTAGGCTAGTTCAGGTAATTTTTACACTCTACTATAAGTATGACTCCTTCTAAAATTTTCCCCTTCAATTACAGACATACACTATTTTATCTAACACTTCTTACATCTCTAATAGATGAGCTGTGATTCCTGCAGTGCCAGCTTAACATGTCACCATAGAGTACTGCCAACTTCTCCCCTTCTGCTGCAAGTCACCATCCCCACAGCAAAGCTGACAAGTGCCTGCACTTTAGCTACTTCAACACAGAATCTGCTCACTTTTGCTGACAGCTGAATTTAAGCTGCCAGAGGGCAAGTAAGAACTGAGTCCAGTAGTGCTTTCTACCACCACCAGAGCTTACTTGAATTATTGTGAATCAGAGCATTTACTTCCTTACTTGTAGACTACATACATTCAGAAAGACCTCCTTGCATGTATAATGTGTTTTTCTTTGACTTGCAGTCAGCATCAAAGTGCTGACTTCATTTGCTTTACTACCACGGCCACTGAACATGAAGGAAAACCACCTGCTATGCAGTTGCACAATATTGTTTCTCCTCTCTTTGGCTATTTTCTCCTTCAAGGATATGCTTATCACATCCCTAAGAGACAGTGGAAGAAGCAGCATCCTTATATTACAGATAAGAAAGACCAGAAGGACAACGGAGCGAAAGAAATTATTAAAGGCTGCACAAAGCTTGCATAAAGCAGCCAGGATATGAATCCTTGCACTAGAGCACACCATCATCTCTGTAGAACACAAGTACCATGTCTTTCAGGAGCTTCAGAAACTATACATGAAATGCTTTGAACAAAATATTCTAACTCTCCCTATGGTTCTGTTTACATGGCCTGTAGTTTAATGAGATACTTACTTTTGTAAGAATTCATCAGACCCATAAAGACTTAGAAGGTATTTCTCCTGGGCTGGGTATTGATTTGTGCAACACAGGATCTCTACAATTAAGTCATGAGTGATACAGCCAGCTGTAAATAAAGATAGCAAGAAAAATTAATAGTAGCTTGCTAGAGAATTCCAGGCTAGATACTTGAGCTGCAGACTAGCTCCATCAAGAGGAATTAAATCAAGACACACTTGATTTTATTAATTTTTTAATTTTTCTTCAACTATTTTACATGTCAGAGAATCTATGTCCATTTAGAGGAAATCAGCAATTCGTTAGGCAGCTGGAATGAAGAAGAGATGAGCAACATTCCCAAGAAGAAAAGAAGAGACAAATGGTGATTTATTCTCCTTTTTCATTTTCCTACTGAATATCTTGGTACATTTCCAATGTGCAAACGTGACCTGATGCAAAAGTTGACTCTGTAGCCACTCATGATACAAGGCGGCTTCAGAATTTCACTTGGTATTGTTTCTGCCATGCACACCTTTTCAGTCATAACAAAAGTAGCAAATTAATACTTAAATGCATTTTATAGATATGTAATATATCAATATCATTTAATATATGTGTAACCACATAATAATATTGAAATATATATAATTCCTATAAATTAAGTTCTATGTCAGTTTGTACAATCTGCTGTTCAGAAATACTCCAGCATTTTGAGAATTTTTTCGAGAGCTACTTCAGCTTTTTAAGCCATTTTCCACCATTTGCCAATACACTTCCTCGCTGTCTATTTAAAAAGAATTGATTAAAACCAAAAAAGAATAGTTGCATAATCTGGATAATGTCTGATAAGCTTCATCTTTACAGGCATGCAGGTCACAGTGCACCCACACTGATCCTGCAAGTCTGATATATCTTTCTTTAGCAGAAAATAGATCTGACTCTTCAGTGAAAAGTTTTCATGAAATGCACAGAAATGGTTTAATAATGAAAAATAAAGCCTGAACTTCCTCCACAACTCTGAGACAATCTCAGTGTCTTTTCTGCTAACAGCTACAGACAAAGTAGTTTCCTTTCTGTTTTTCATTCATGGTATTTCTTTATTGCTTCAAAAGTAGTGGCCATAAGAGCCCTTTCTAGAAGCCTGAAATGAATTTTTGGATATACAAATGGAAACTACCTAAAAATCCCCACAAACTAAAAGCGTTACCCAGCTTTGTGTGTTGACTAACTTGCACTGGTCCAGGTTGAGACAACTGTTTCAAACTGAGCCTAACCAACCAGTTTCATCAGGATTAACAATGTTCTTAATTACCCAATCACACCCAACAGTCAAAGAACAGAAAAGAAATCAGGTTCAGAGTTGCCACGCTATTATATTAGAACAAACCAAGAAATATAAAAGTGGTTTTGTAGGGAAGTTTAAGGGGATGTGATACTGAGAAAAAACTTGAGAGAACACCTGGCATTTTTAGGAGAGGGGATTGTGACAGAAACAAAGCTGAAATAAAACAGAGTTGTTTACCATAGCTAGCTTGCTTTTTGGTTTGGTCATCCCCATGGAAAAACGAATGCCTCAATGGATTCAAAAACTCCTTCCAAAAATTTTCATTTTCTTTGCAAAATTGTTTTTCTTTTGCTGTGAAAGCCTCTTCAATTACACATTTTCTACCAGTTTTACTAGTTTTAAACATTTAGCCCTCTGACAACTCACTGTTTTAAGCAACTCCTCATACTTGGTCTGACATGTAAAAAGCAGTGCCCGTTTGCTAAATTTATACACTCCAGAAAACACTGACACTGAATCTTGAATTAAAATTGCAACATACACTTTTCTCAGGTCACTCCTTGGAAAAAAATCTGAAACTTCCTAGTATCATTTGCACTCTGCAGACCTGTTCTCCTTCCCTTTCTCTGCCAAAGGGTTTTGCATAACTGAACAGCTCTTTTTATTAGATAGGGTAAAAAAAGGGTACTCCCTCCCCCCAGCTTAATCTTATTGCTTACTTAGTTTGCAAGCAAGTTTAGGACAGAACTGTTTCTTACATCCTCTTCAGTTTTAGCTGTGCCTTCTAAAGAGATTTTGTAAATAAAGTTAAGCAGACTGAAATTGAACAATCTGTAATATTATATGATAAAACATGTGTCCGTAGTTAAAACTTTTGTATTACAGAGAACTTCGATGTAGATCCCTTGCCTTGGTCACAGAAGTGCTGGAATTACCACCTTCTGGTCCAACTGTCCCAAGATCTTTCATGGCATCCACAAAACACTGGCTTGAGACAATACAATCTACTACTTCTCCAGGCTTTCCAATAACTCTGTAGATACTCTCAAATCAAACAAGAAAACTTGTATGAACAAATTTGTAAGTTTTGGCTACCTTATTTATGAAGCTTTTTCTTCCTTTTTTTTTTTTTTTTAATATGTGTGACTGACATTCTGTAGAGCTTTGGATTTGCAGCTTTCAACCTGCCCAACAAACTAATACTCAGCCTGCTACAGCCAAATAATTCCTTGACAACTGAAGAAATGATTCAGGGGAAAAAAAATAAAAGACTGTCATTCAATGAAGCAGCACAGGAAGAGAGATGGAAGAATTTATTTCACTTTTGCATATGTTGCAGAAGTAAAAATTACCAGAGCTGGAAATAAATATTCTCCCGTTCATCGCAGCTACAAGATGCACAGGAGCAGTGGCAGCTTTGCACAGTCACCACTGACAAAATAATCTAGGCTTGGAAGAATCTCAGTATGTCCATCTATTCCAGCCTACACCCTTCCAGAAGGGGGTCAACACTGAATTCAGACCAGCTTGTTCAGAGTTTTGTAAGACTTTAAAAAACCTCCAAGGCTGGATACTCCACAACTTTCACAGGCAAAGTGTTCCAATTAGTAATTATTCTCCTTTATCTTTCCACCTAGTTGGAATTTCTCCTTTCATTTTATGACTGGTGTACTTTCCCAGACCTGTGCATAACCATGGATGCAGAGGAGTTTCAGCACCTGCAGATTCTTAAGTCTTACATTTAGAAACACAGTCAAGGCTGTGAGAAGTACCACAACTATATAAGGACTACCCTTAAATTTTAAATTAGGCACAAGATTAAACTCCTTCTGGATTAAAGTCTGAATGATGGGATTGATCCCAACTGCAATTGAAGAAAGTAGAGAGCTACATATTAGCAGAGTTTGATATTTAACATTATCTTAATTTACAGCAAATATACTGAACGTGCTTGACAAACCTTGGACTCAAAACTCCCATAAGGCTTGCTCTCCAAGTATCTTTCCAGACAACAAAAGCATTTTGTTATCATCTCCATGGAACTGAGTTGTGGAAGGGTATGAACACCTCAGTCACTTACCTTGTTGTGTAAGAAGCAGAGGACATGGTGAAAAATCTGTCCAAACACTGATTCTGAATTTTGTTCCACCAAGGATATGGTCTGGGAACCTTGTTGTGATGCTCCAGATCTTCCCAGTGTTTGTCTTCAAGTCAGAAGCAGGATAGGCATTTCTGATTCTGGAAAGAACACATGAAGAAACTATGTCTAAACAGGTGTGCATTTTTAATCTAAGAACAAAAAAATTCTATGAGAGATGCCTATAGGAATAACAGATAGAGAGTTGTTACAATAAAATTCTGTGGAAAGAAATGGTAGCAACTCAAACTGTGTTTTCCTACATTTGTAAGAGAACTACATATCAGTACATACAATGATATCTTTTCAGAAAACATCAGTAAAATCTTCATGAACTTGACAGCATCACCGCTGAGTTTGACCTCTGTGAAACTAAAAGGAGTTTAAACAGAGACTTCAGTGTACACTGAGCACAGTGGAAATAATGGTGCTCAAATATGTACTTAAATAACTGAGTTTTAACATAAAACCAACCAAGAGCACATGCACAGACAGCTGTGACTGGGACAGCTGCCCAAAATGAATACATGAACATGCTTCCTATCCCCTTCCTTAAGCAGTCCCTGTTTTCACAACTCTCTCAAATCCAGTCTGAAATCCTCATTATCAAAACCTTGGATATTTACGTAAATGTCTGTAGAGCGCAGTAACTGTTAGACATTGAATTCCTCTGATATATCATTACCTATAAAACATATTGGCCCTTCTCCTTACAATTACCACAGACTTGCAGAAATTAATTCCTCCTGAGGTACCATTTCCTAATGAACAGTGGTCACAGGTATTATGTCTGTCATCTGAGACTCAATTTGCTTGATAAGCAAATACACTTTGCAGCTGCAGATAAGGGGACATACTGTACCAGCTGAAGTTTTACATTTCACTAATTGGCCTGAATATTTAGTAGCTAAACTCAAACAGCCTGCACTAAGCATACTGCATTCTCATTTGTTTGTTAGTTCAAGAAGCATTTTGTAGCTTCTGAGTTGGTAGCGCTTTATACCATCTCTGAATACAGGGTATTTTGGACCATAGTTCTCTCACCTAAAGGTCTTCATTACTATGTTACCCTCTGCCTCAGAACTGCTGCCCAAGTCTCTTAACCACATGAACTATTCTTTTGTGCCATGCATCTCTACAGCATGAGAAGGAAAATAAAGCCTAGGCTTCCAAAATTAATAATCCAGTGAAGTAGCCCACTTCTTATAATGAAAAACCAGGGGGCACACATGTTTCAGTGGGGCAGGAGGAAATGAGGCTTGACAAGAATACCTCCAGTAAAAGGTAGATTTACACTCATCATTAAAAACCATCACACTACAGAGCCTGTTTGGATGACCTGTGTAGCTGATGTCAATTTTCTTTGTGTGCAAGGTACACTTAAGGCTTTCCCCTAGCACCAAAGTCATTCTTGTAAGCTGTTTCTGTAAGGAGGCCAAGGACTGAATAAGACTGGAAATTTCACTACCCTTTCTCCAGCATCAAATTAAGGAGCTATGTACACACACTGGGCATGACTCAGCTCCTCAACTTACTGGCAGCCAGTTCAAAACGAAGTGAACCTCATCTCCTTCCCTACCCACATACTGCTTATACTTTAGGATAATGTGAGGACACAAATTTGCTTTTCAGTTAAAAATGCATTCAGTTTCAGAAAGTGTTGCTCATTTATGGCCATCTACTGTTTTCATGTAATCAAAGGGCTTCTGGCCTGAGCAGGTGGGCAAAGCACGCCCATTGCAAAACTTGGAAAGTTTAGGTCTTCCAAAGCATAACTGAAACACAGTGCAAGTATAGCAGGAAGAAAGTCTTCTGCTTACTTTCTGTGCTGCAACAACTCAGTGTACGTGAAAAGTACTAACATTTATCGGGATTTGCTATATCACAGCATTCCATAACACGATATATTTCTCTGTGATGCACAGCACATCCTTGAAGACAGTGGGAAGTGGAGGTACTCTGCATTTTACAGCATTGAACACTGAGACTATTGACTTGGCATTTTCTGGTATCAAACTCGCTTTAGGACATATTCTGAAGCCACCCATGGATGACTGCTTACTAAGCTACATTCATAATTGTAGAAGTAACCTGATAGAGTGATTTTGAAGACAATGTACAGTTATGTCCAAACAAATGTTTCAATTATAGACTTCTACCTGTACAAGTATTACCTAGAGAAAGTCATGATGGGTTTCTATTTGAGCTGCATGCTGGAGCTGCAAGTATGCATGACATAGAGTTTGAATTACACATCTTTCTTCTGACATACGAAACTGCCAGCAATTGAGATTCATTGGGGACGGAAAGGATGCTCATTTGGCAAGACTGAGTATGAAAGTTATTTGAAAATTTATGACTTTTTTTGTCTTTTGGCTGCAGTGACATTTTGTCCTAAAAATGTTTTTCTGTTTATTTGACAGAAGAAAAACAAAGGTTGTTCTTATTTTATTTTTAAGGGTATTTGCTTATGCTGCATGCAAAACAAGTTCCTGTAAACCAGCAACGGCTTGTTTCTACTTATCTTCTTAGCCCTGTAAATAAACTCATTTATTCAAAAATCAATAGAAAGCTTTTCCTATAATTAGAATGTTTAGACATTAAAAGTATCTGAAAATCTAAAACCTGTCATGTGGAATGTTCCTTCATGCACCTGATGGTAGAAAAATTGTGTTGGAAGTTCAGCCTGATGAACTCTGGAAAAGTGGAAAACTGATACACATGTGATTGAGTATGTTTTGAAACTGACCATCCACCCCATAAATATATATAACATATTCACTGTTAATTTCAGCACAACACCAAACTTGGATTTTTGGTTGGACCTTTTTTATTTTCTTTTAAGAGAATCAGGCTTGGCTGACCTTGAATTAAATCAATTCATTAAAGTCTAATAAAAAACCCCAGCACTCTATTTTCCAATTACTCTTTGGGGTGGGGAGGGAAAGCATGCATTTGTGCTAACAACTTGACTGTGATCAGTGAGTACCTACAAAGGAAAGTGAATCAACACAGATGGTCTAAAAACTTGTATTTCTCAGTGTGCTTGGATTTCAACACAATTTCTTTTTCTGTAGAAGATTGAGAAAGTAAAAAAAATCCTATCCCATTAAGCCAAGCTATTAACTGTAACGGTAAACAATAATTAAAGGAGGATTTTTCACTTCCTAAGTCTCACTTTTCATCATGACAGTAAGTAGTAATTCTGTTCTCAGTCAGTTCCTCTGATTTTTTTTCCTGCTCTGAACAACACAGGCACTAATATTGTCCAGGAAAATGACAGAAAAAGAATCTTAGGCTTTATACACCATAAGCCATCAACACTGAAGAGTTAAATGTACTTACCAGTGATAAAGGGGACAGTTAAGAGAGAAAACATTTTTTGAATTAACATTTATTTGTGTATTTTAATCTTTAAACCCAAAGTAGAAGAGTTTCCTTATTTAAGTAGATAGTAGAATTATGCCACTATTCAGGAATGCAGAGTGTGGTGGGGGTTCAGCTTGGGTGGATGCCAGGTGCCCACTAAGCTGCAGAGGCAGGGGGACAAAAGATGGGAAAAAACCCTACTAGATTAAGATAAAGGCATTTGAATAAAAGCAAAAGCAAAGGTTGCACACAGAAGCAATGGAAAACAAAATATTTATCATCTACTTCCCCTCAGCAGGCAATGTCCAGCTACTTTCCAGGAAGAAGAGCTTCAATGTCATCATAATGAATGCTGTTGTCACGACCCCTCCTCTTCTTCCTTTCTCTCAGCTTTTATTGCTGAGCAGACATTATATGTTAAGGAATACCCCTTTAGTAAGTTTGTGTCAGCTCTCCTGGCTATGTCCCCTCCCGAGAACTTGCCCATTCCCAGCCTGCTGGTGAAGGGCGAATGTTGGAAAAACATCCTTGATGCTGTGGGAACACCACTCAGTTCTAGCCAAAACACTGGTGTGTTATCCACACCTTTCTAGCTGCCAGGACACAGCCCAACACTGTGAGGGCTGCTATTAGGAAAACTGGCTCCCTCTCAGTCAGACCCCACACACAGGGATAACCAAACCAATTAAAATAAATAAGTGAAATTATATAGTTGGCTAAATAAAGTTTTCTTCATTACTTACTTCTCCACTGCATTGCAAAAACCAACTATGTTTTCATTACTTCCTTGATTTGCTTCAACCAGCTGGATAGACCAACTTGTAGCCTAAAAATACCAAAAAGACACCAGAAGAAGCAGAGCTCAGTTATACAGATATCAGAGGCAGGATCATGATGCTAACACTGCATTTGGTTCCATAAGAGCTACCTTTTATCATTCTTCCCCTGACTTGGAGTTTCAAATAAATACAAATGACTCCGTTTTGACTGCACTACAAATGCTTTCAGAGAAAAAAAACACCAAGTCACAAAGCATCAGCTACCCTGGGTAACAACTGTTTTTCCCCTCCATGCAGAACATAAGGAATTATAATGCTTTCAAAATTCACCCAGTATCAGAGCACAAATAACTTTAAACACAGAAGATGTATATTGAGCACACAAAAGGGAGAGAGGGCAAACTGAAGCTTATGCTGCAGTGCATTTTAATCCTTATTTTGTCTCCTTCTGGCCTGGCAGGAAGCTCAGGATCTGTGGGGAACTGCAAGGGATCTGCAGACCCATCGCAGTTCCCCACAAGGATCCCTTCAAACTCCAGAAACCTATCAGGGAAGTCCCTAAGACAGATAACAGGAAGCCGGTGTGTTCTGTTGAATGTGAAAAATCCCCAGATACCTTCTGTAAACCCGGAGAGCAGAGGTCTGAGCCAATATTTTGGGTCAGAACATCCCTTTGTCTGTTTACCCTTCAGTCAGAACATTACCTCCAGGAAAGAACTTAATACTATTATGTCTGCAAACCCACTCTATTGTTGTAGGTACAGACATACACCAGGCTTATCTGTGTAAGAGCTTCTAAAGCCCTTCAGGAAGAGAAGCAACTAATAACATGTCACAGAGGAGGAAACTGAGACATAGCAAAAGATTTATTTTATAAGTTTAGTAATAATGTATATAAACTTATGCCAATTTATAATGATAATAATAACAAATGCCAAAATTTAAGATTCTTTTTGACTGGAAAAAGAAGTGCAATATGCATGAAAAGATGCAGGCTGGGAAAATTACAAGATCACATTATTACACCTTATTTTTCAACAGGACTTGAGCCTCCACTGATTGCAAACATCTGAAAATGATCAATGAATTAGGCAGAACTGTGTATGGAGAGAACTGATGACAACAGGGATGAAGTAACAGAATGTATCCCTTAATGGTTGGAATTTATCTTTTTCAATCCATAGATTTCTCACATTATGTTAATCAAGTCATCTGAACCATCCTTCCCAAATATGAACACTAACTGTGCATTTCTCCCTTCTGGAGCACCCAAAACAAAATCATAAAGTCTGATCTGATGATTGGGCTTGGGTGAACATGTTAGTCTTGTTATTAACTCTGAAAGGATTAGCTTCTAAAATTAGGTTCTAAATATCATAGATGGAACAGATAAATAGATACTTCTTAGGTTGCATTTCAGTTTTCTTTCTAATACAGAAAAAATAGCATCTCCATTCACTGGGATATTATGAAGACAGTTTCCCGTACTATTTTTTAACATCTGACCTGGTGATGACAAGGCCAGAGAAAATTAATGTTTCCTTTATTACAGTGGACAGATTTTGATTAACGCACATTAAATAAAGCCCAGGGCCACACAATTGCATCCAAGAGCTAAGGATCAGAATGACAGCATGATTTCAGCAATGTGAATGTTTGGTCTCACCTACCTATAACCTATCTCAATTCTACTCTCCATGTTTTGGTATTCTTTCCATCTCACTTTTCAGTCTTGGTTCTCATCTCCTGCTACTTGGATGCACCATTTCCTCATCCCGGACCTCACAAATCCAATCTGTGCTCATTCGTGCTTTTGCTGTGGTGTTCCACCTTTCCAACCACTCTGATAGTCTTACTTGGCATCAGCTCTGTCAGCCTGGAGCACTTTTCCAATACTCCCAGCCCAGTATCAATGAGTTATTACTTTACAGGATTTTTTTTTTTTTTTTACTTTTTTTTCTCTCTCAACTTTCTTTCACTTTTATTTGCCGTTATCATCTGGAGGTTCTGCTGCCACCCCCTTGCCTTGGTTCTCTGTCTATCCTGACACGGCTGTTTCTCCCTGAAGGAATTCCTGTGACCACACTGATTTTTATGCTACAAATCAATTCTCTCCTTTCTCCCATTTCTTCCTCTCATCACTAAACAGCTCAAATACTTCCCTGACTTAATCAAATCCTCCCACACATTTGATTGTAGTCGCCCTTGACTCACTCCCCTCTTCTCTTCCCTCCCCTATAATTCTCTCCTCCTGTCACAGAAGCATTTGTTCCTGTTTCTTATATGCCTGCTTCCTGTAGCACCTCTTCTTCCCATACCAGAATTTAATCTTCTCCAGCTCATTTGTATCTCACTATTTTCTACTTTGCTCATGAGAAGGCTTGTTCTTTTCATCATGATGTCAGCATGCTTTAGTTTTCCTACCATAAATAAAAAGCAACAACAGCCTTTTGTCTCTCCACCTATTCATTGCCTCCTCTTTTGTATTCATCACTGAAATTCCAAAATGTGGTGCACAGGATTAGTCTTAAGAGTTCCTGTCCTCAGATATATTTCTCGCTGCTGCCTCCCCATCTGTCTGGGCCTGCAAATGTTTACTTGTATAGTTCTCCCTATTCACAGACACAGAAACAAGCCAATCAATCTTTGCTTTAAGATACTGTGATCACTGGGAGTTACAAGCAGAAGGTGAACCTAAACTGTCTTTTAATATTCATGGTGCAGAGGTATCCTTTAGGCTATTTCAGGATTCCTATAATGATTCAGAATGCTAACAAGGACCAGAAGAAAGGGAGGATTTATTATTTTCTTTTTCCTTCCCTATGTCAGGATTTTGAAAGAAAGAATATGAGGACAGATATAACATCAGAGAGAGTCATGAGAGTCTCATAAGACATGGTTGTTAAAAATGGTAAAATCACAAATAGAGCTATGAACACCTGATGGAAGAGGAAAAAAGATAAAGGATTTGTCTCAAAAAGACAGCTAAAAGAGTGTGTGTCATAGAATCCAGCTTCCACAGTTATAGTAGTGTGTCTATTTTTAGAAAATAATTATATATGCACATGTAAGTGCATGCAGAAGATGGTGAAGGCAGAATATGGTATGTTTCATCACTCAGGATTAGAATATGTCAGCCAAAGTAGACAGAGACAATAATCTGACTCAACAAAAAAAACCTAGATTCAGCATAATGTATTGTTATTTTGAATCTCAGGTTTCATATCAGACCATAAAGATTTGTCATCTCTTTCAAGCACATCTTACTCTACATTTCTGTACTTATCCTTCTGTGGTAGTTTTATGGTTCAGTGAGCCAAAAAATGAGCCTACTGGAGCATTCTAGACCATAATCTAGATTGTCTTCTGGTATAAAATGCTTTTGCTTCCCCCAAGGCATAAATGTTTTATTTTTCATAAGGTTCTTAAATTAAGTGCTTCTAATCCATGTTGCAACAGTGTGAGTGAACACACAAAGCACATGGACAGAAACAAGAACAAAAAACTTTAAAGACTGCTAATACAAGAAAATTTCAGTACCTCTCCGTCATGTCCAGAGTCACAGGGCCAGGTAGGTCCTATGTTGCATCTTCTGGAAGTGTTGGTTAAACAAGGTTCCCCATTTCCACTTTCATCACTCACTCCTTGTCCAAACGGATAATTGTCTAAGAAAATGGGATATTGAGCGCCTACATTGTCAAAGCCTATCGGAAAACCCAGACTTGTGTTGCCTTTTTCCACATCTGAACCAAACACATTTGTGACTGAATTTACACTACTCTCCCCATAGAGATCCCTCTGCTGATTGTAGGGGTAGGGATCCACCAGAGAGAAGTTTCTGTAGTCAGACAGCAAAGAAGATCTGAAGCCAACCATGGGTGACACTGTGCCTTGCTGCCAGTGGGAGATTGGATTTCCAGGGTAAAGCTCTCCATAAGCAACTAGAGGCTGACCATAAAAGTGCTGCTCATGCATATTTGGACCAAACACGTCTGATGGGAAGAAAATTTCTTCATGATGATGTGACTGTGATGAACCATAAAAAAAAAATTCATTGCTGACTTCATCAGCTATTTGATCAAATCCTAGAGGGATCTCTCCACCAGAAGCAGAATGGTATGCTGGGTAAGATTCTTGGTCCCCAGGCTGTCCTTTATGGAATTCATTGTGTGAGAATGGCCTCCCAAAGTACGCCATGGCTGACTCTTCTCTTCAGTCTTCTTAGTCTTCAGGAAAGTCTTGTAATAGTTCTAATGTCAAGAGAGCAATATTCAGAACTGCAGCTACATATCACTGAAACAAAACACAAAATAAAAGTTAAACCCCAAGATATCTAATATAATGAAGCAGTACACTGCTTTTGGTGTGTCGTTTTTTGGTTTGTTTTGGGTTTTTTGTTTTGTTTTGTTTGGGGTTTTTTTGTTTGTTTGTTTGTTTTTTGCTTTAGAGCTCTTTCCACTTTCTTAATGTGGAGCTTGAATATTCTTTTGCCCGATCCTTATCTCCAGACATACTTTTATTATTACTATTGTTGTTGCTATTCTTAAAAAATAATAACAAATAATAACAAATTGCTTCTATTGTTTTTATTACCCTTGACATCTAAATAATAGCAACAAGATGCCTAAAACAATTAATCTAAATATTACGATACTAAGTCTGGCAAATATTAAAGAAAATCACCATGGTTTTTCCATCATTTTTGCACTTGGATAGCTCACAATGCAGGAATATAAAACAAGCAGTTAGGAAAGCTTCATATTAGTGGTCAGCAGTTTCATTCCCATCTTCCTCTTTTTTGTTCCTCAAATTTCTTTGTATTCTACCATTTTATCTCCGTGTAATCAGGTGAAGAAAGTTAAGTCACAGAACATAGAAGACATGGACCTCCAACTGATATTGAAAACATTCCACCCCAAAAGCTTAGACAAGCATATATAAATGGGAAAAAAAAGATAAACAAATCAATTTCAGTCTTTTCTGTTACTTTGTTTTCCAAAACAAATTTATTCTTCAAGCCTGAGGCCATATCTTTAGTAAATCAGCAGGCAAGGGCATGAGCTTCTGCAGCAGCTCACCATCATTCACGCTGTTACTAGCAAACTTCCTGACCTAATTTTGGAGCTTGCCAAGTACTCCTCTGGTTCAGATGGGCAGCATGTCCTGGAAACTGCTGTCAGTACGCATGAGGGTATTTTTTTTAGGAAAGGAGTTTAGTTCTACAACCACAATCTATTCTGGGCCACTGGCCCTCAAGGCCTTGGCCTGTTTCATTTACTGATACAGATGTAGCCTAAAAAACACAAATGACACAGAACAGCAATACTACATACAGCACACTGTTGTGCTGGAGTACTTTATCACATAAACTAAATAGAAACATCTCATTTAATAATTCAATAAAAAACTTATTCCCCCGCAGGAAAAGAAAAAGCTATTGAGATAAAAAGTGTGCTCAGAAATTGCTAAAGCTCAGCTCCACAAATAGCTTTTCCATTATGTCTCCAAGTTACTGTATTAGTTTAGATAATAGCACCTTGCAATGAAAATCTATGTTACAACAGAACATACACACATAATTTTATTTATTTTTGTTTCATTTTAAGTCAAACTCTAGATGACAAGCTTCTGTCAACCACAGTGGGGAATGAGAAGTGAAATGAAAATTTTAATAGGGTGAAATTAAATCTCCAAATTAGAGGCTGAACTACTCTTTCAAGAACTCAACTTAGCAATTCCATGTGTGTGGGCTTTGGTTTGCTTTAACAGTGCTAAAAAAAAAAAGCACATTTATGAAATTACATTAAACCAGGTAATATACCACTTTGATTTGTGATCTAAACTTCAGTTACAGTCTTTGCATCTTTCTCTCACAGTGAATCCTAAAGTTCATTATGTTTTTATTTTATGTTTATTTTTTCAGACAAAAAGTTAATTAGCATAGCAAGAAAAACTTTTTGTATGAAATTATCCTCATTCGCAACTTCCTCTGTTTCTCATTTCTGCAGCAGGTAAGAAAAAGAAGGAAAAGACAAAAGGAAACGATACAGCCATTAAATCAAGAAGTATAAGGTCTTTGATTTTTCTTTTTAACGCATCTTGAAAATTCATATGTTTAACAAAAAATACCAAATAAAATAATGATATGTCCATCCAGTCCAATCTTCCTTAAAAAAGCTTGGCTACCTGGAAGACTATAACTGAGGCATAGAAAATACAGTACCTTCTACACTCTTTCAACTCTTTCTAAAATATTTTATTTACGTTTCAAACAAATTCTGTTTATGATGATACATAAATGCCTAGCAGCTAACCTTGCCCTTTCACCACTAAGGCTTTATCTACACCTCTGAAATAGACAAATATTCACACACACAGAGCGCAGCTCCACCTGTTTGTGTATCAGTGCTTATTCCCTGCACTCTCCATACTGCTAGGGAGAATTACTGCCTTCCCAGCGGTCTTTAAAAGCACACAGTTTGCCTACAGTGCCAAAGGCTGATCCGTGTTCTCGGTCCCACTGTTCTCCTTGCTGGGCTGGGAAGTCCGTGTGAGCAATGGGAAGACTGCACAACTGGTTCCCTCTCCCAGCTTGGATCAGGGCAGGGGAAGGGCCTGGCAGGGAGCAGAGACTTGTACAGCACTGCTTGTAGCATCACGTCTCTTCCATATAGGCTTTTATTTAAAACCTACCATTTAGACTGGAAACTCAACCTGCCATGGTAAGACCTAAACCACCAATCTCAGTGGTTTAGGTCTTACTTGCTGGTTCAGTTAGAATTACCAGGTTCTGTACTTGGGCCAACTCCTGATCCTTTTCTAAGCAACATACAAAATTCAGGAAATTATCTGGCTCATTGACAGTCACTCTTACACCATTTGAATCATGCAAAGTGCATCAATACAGCTGAATTTTTAAAAATACCTAGTGTGGAAAAATTGATTTACATTAAAAAACAAACAAACAAAAAACCCCACCTAAGTGTTTAGGTTAATTTTCTTTGCCCTTTGACTTCTGAATTCACATTTTGGAAGGTCTGGCTTTTTTCTCCTGCAGCTATAAACCCTCCTTTTCCTTTTAAATGACAGCTGTGTTTTCACATAATCACGTTGTTCTGGCATCAGGGGCTTTAAGGGAGAATCCCAACAAGTACTCAAAAATATTCCCTACAAATCAAGAGACCTGAGAGCATCACACAATGCTCACAACATGTAGCTGCCATCCAAGCACACAATACCTCCCAGACTTCAGCATGCACGCGCATTCAGGTGTAAAAGCTTGGCGCACTGTGGGCTCACTTTTCCCTTTGACTGGAGCCCAGGACACGATTGGGCCACTTGCTAAGTGATAAGAGTATCTGTTGCAACTTCTTACCTGAAACACATGATTTGTTAGAAGAATGTTCAGACTCCTGTGTTTTTCCTGTTCACAGGCACATTTAGATGACCTATGTGCTTTCAGTTTCAAGGGGGCGTAACTTTTTCGTCAGAAACCTTCCTTCCTGTTTAACTGGTTTACCGTGGTGATGATTCTTTCCCAAGTCTTCCTTCAGGGAAAATTTGAACAGCAGTAACAATAAAATGGTAACACCTTGTCTGTTCCCTTTCTCAACTTGGGAACTCAACCATTAACCTTTTTTTTTTTTTTTCTTTGTTTGTTTGGTTGGTTGGGGGTTTTTTTTGTTACTTTTAACATGGTGGTAGGTGACCTCACTTGCAGTACAAGTTCCAAACATGCTTAAAATAACAACTTCACTAAGGGAAAGACTTGCCTCTTAGGAAGACTTCTGCACAAGAACAGGATTCAAAAACTTTACTCCATCTTCACACAGCTTCCATCTACCTGTGCTGGTGGCACATGTTCTGAAAGGAGCTCCCAACTCCACTCACAGTAGAAGGGGATGGGACAGACCCTTGGATGCAGAGAGGCCCTCTGGCTTTGGCTCCTCAATATGCAGAGGTGGGATAATCTAATGGGGGAAGAACCTGCCTTATGCTGGGATATTTCTCAGGGACGAATGAGAACTTGGCCCTCCACAAAGCACCTGCTGAAGAGCTGGAGCAAACACAGCACTCAGTCACGTACATCTCCTGAGACCTTAAGGAGCCCAGGACCTTCCATAAAAGGCAGCAGCAGAGGCTGCTCCAGGCACAACACAAAGTGAGTTCCCTCAGGGACCATCTGCCTTCACACTTCATACCATTCCTTAAAAAGGTATAAATTGCTCCACTGGAATGGCTATTCAGAATTCAAACAAAATCCCACCCTTAGTCTACTCCAAGGTTGTAACAGGCAAGAAAATACCATCCAAAACAGAGAGGGAGTAAGTGTCAACAAAACAGTATTTCAGCTATAAAAAGCCATGCAGTAAGACTGAACAGATTAGGACAAAGCATTGAAAGTTAATAATTAATATATCTTATATCTGATAAAGTGAAGTAATAATTTGATAAGCATTACATGAAAAACTCTACTCTTCAAAGTATGAAAGCAGTGAATAATGTCACTGTGATTTAAAAGCAGTTAGACAAGGACAAAACTTATTGCAGTTGGTAAAAGGTGATGTATTTTTGTCATATATTCTCCAAACCTTTAAATGTCAATTTTCTCCACAACCTATTTGGTGGCATTTTTGCTGTACTGTAGTCTTTTCCAGTGATGACTGTGAAGGGATCCTGAGTGAGAGGAATACACCAGTTTTAGGAGCTGCCATTTCAGAGTTTATGGCAGTGTGATGCTGCTCCATCTCACAGTGATTGGACACAGTAAAAGAAGGAGGATCGAGAGAACAGGAAACATGCATGGGAACAGCTCGTATTTCCAAGCACAGAAGGCAACACAGATAATACAAACTGAGCTGGGACCCGTCCCCCTCCCTCCCCATGGTGATTCCAGGAGAAGGCTATGACAGACTTTCTTGGGAAACTCTGAACATTTTCAGAGTTTTATTAGGCTTTTAAGGTGGCCACTATTTTTCTGTTTTCTGCTTCCCATTAAAGAAGCAGGCAGGAAACTGCTGAGTCACTTTCTACCCTAATTCCTCCTAGAACTGCCAAGAGAATTGTCTCCTCCTCTTTTGCTGGGGTGTGGGACAAAATCTCTAGAGACAAAGAAAACTGCATACCCCCTGGGATGTTTCCTGTCCTTCTGTTAGATACTCTCGCTGCTCCACCCACCGGCAGGAGCCCGCATCTCACTCCCTGTTCATTACAGAAGGATCGTGGATTTGGTTTAGCTATGCGTGTGCTTGTACGAGTCACGTCTCACAAAAAGCTGCAGTAAAGAGCTGGCAAAATAATCACTCTACACACTCCAAAATGAAATACAGCTTCTCCAGTAGGCTTTTGCTCTCCGTATTGCTTCACACACACTTTGGAGCTTTCCCAAGCAGTTCCTTTGCATTTGAAGCCTTGAGGCTTTGAGTAATAAGGGACTTGCAAAAGGAATGCAGCAAGCTTTTAGCATTCCGTGGGGATGGAAAACTGGCTAAACCGAGAGCCAGTGAGGAAACTGCTCCATTTCATAACAGATCCATCCTTCTCTGTTACTATTCTCCAGTGCCACCTACTGTCCTTTCCCCAAAACTGTGAGGCAGGGGACAGATACCACTGTGTCGAGCACAGTGGCAATTAAGCTTTTTGTCTGGCTACTGGGTATGTCATCATATCTATCAGCACCACGGACAAATAGAAGGCTGCTCTTTATGGTAAAGACTCATGATTGTTGCGGTCCTGCTTGAAGAGGATGTGATAATAACTTCTAGATCAGTGCTCAGAAGTACTGCTGCACCAACATGATGATGAGTTATCAGCAAAACTACACAGATACAACAGCTTTTTTCCATGTGCTGGTGAAGACAAATGCCAAGGTTTTGTCGTGTTTAAGCAGCAGATGAACAAGAATTCTGCTTGAAAAAAAAAAAAAAGTGTTGTACTGTAGGGTTTTATTTCTTTCTCACTTCCAAGCTTCATCAAGCAGGGGTTGTGCCTTCTTACCCCCTTAGTAAAACCCAACAGAGTAGATGCTGCTGACCAAAGAAAATAAAAGCTGCAACAAAGAATACAGTACTTGAGTAATTGCAAATGATTCATCAGTAAAGGAGACATTTGCTGTAAAGGGCAAGCAGGACTTTTCAGTTCCAAAATACTCCTCACCCTCTATTTACTCACACAGAACATGTCTGAGAAAGGATAGAGAGAGAAGAATGGAAGGGAAGCAAACTTTCACTTTTCCAAGAAAAACAAATTGAAAAAGGATTATTTTACATAGAAAGCATTTTCACAGGCTCTGATGACACCTACACCTAAAATATGAAGTTACACCCTCCTGAGGTTTGAAATATGCTGTTGTGAAAGATCAACCTCCACAGTCTGCACACAAGGACTGCAAAACTAGCCATGACTAAATGTAGACTACAGAATTTAATCACATCTTTTGTTTGAACATCTTTTGTACTTTGATCCTCTGAAAGGAACAGCACACTTCAGCAGAGTTGTTTCTGGCAGAAACAATTACTCCAGCTTTAAAAAAATCAAATCACTGAAAAAGCTGGGAGTTGAAAAGGAGAACAGTCTTAATGCAACCATCTTAAAATATATAGTTAAAAATAAGACAAGAAGGCAGATTTTTTACGTGTATAAATATAGGTACACACACAGTCACATATATGTAGGCTTACGTACGTGTATCTAAACATACAAGCATATGCATACAAAACATAAATGTGTATATTTACATGTATACACAGATCTCTCTATAAAAACCTTCAGTAGGGGTATACATATAAATGCCTATTAAATACTAAGTGACCTATGAAAAGAGCTTAAATTATTCAGAAAAGAAGTCAGGCCACATGTTTCAGCTGAGAGTCAAACATCCCAAAGCTAAAGACTGCTTAAAGCCAAAGCTCTTGTTCATAAGGCATGATAAATTTTACTTTATGCTATTATCTTACCTTTACCTTCTCTGATTTTTCCACTCTTTTCTTACTCTATTCTTTTCGTCTCCCCAGTCCAGTGTGACTGCTCAATGGCTTTCTGTGAAATTCAGCTTCGTCATTCCAATCTATTCAATGGGGTTTGTTGACCTTCCAGAAATTGTTCTTTATCATAGACTGTTCAAATATAAAAACACAGTCTTGTGATACTAGCACACTGGTAAAATAAGCTCCCTAGCTACTACAGCAGGCTTTGACCTATGGAAAATTTAGTGAGCTGGCTCATCACCCTTTCTAAGACCCCTTTCCATTGCAGCTTGTGGTGCATGAATCTCTACAGGGTTGCTACAGCAAAAGAAGGGCAAAGAAGACCCCCAAAGTACAGAGCTTGACCACTCAGGCTGGCTGACCTGGGCCAGGGCAACACTGCCATACTAGGCCAGCTATGCTGTCTCAGGGAGCTGTTAGTGTTACTACAATTGCCTTGTAGAGCACCTTACTTAAACATGACTGCTGTGAGTGGACCTTTGGTTCACACAGTGTGTCTGCTCAGTAGCTTGTTCAGTGTTCAGATGAACCAGTAGGACTGAGTCCTTTTCCCTTATGGATGCCATGGGTACCTTCAGGGAAACCAGTGAAATTATAACAACTTATAGTAGATTTATACTATAAACCAATATATATGATCCTTTGTGATCCTGAGGGTTAAAGGGGGGACAGAGAGCCGGGACATACACTCCGGGGAGTGAGGTGGAAGCAAGAGAGTTTATTCAAAATGGTTGCCACTTATATAGAGTCAAGGGGCAGGGTCCTGGAACGGGATGCAACCTGGGAGGTTCTGGGGAAGAGTCTGGGCCAAAGAAGGTATGAATTCCCAAAACCGAGGGGAAAGGGGCAGGAACTTGTCATATAGGGGCTGTAACACTGCTGCCAGCAGGAGGCAGTAAGGAGCAGGTTGCAGGCCATGTGAGTGGAAAATTCCAACCAGGCACATGAGAGAACAAAGGAAAAAATATATAACGTTATAGAGTCCTTAAACAGAGTGAAATTCTTAAGTTATAAACAGTTCTCTGGTCATATGCAGCATCCAGGGTTCAAGCATTCACAGATCTGAGCTGCCAAGGCAATTCTTCCATTGCTGGCAGTGGTCCCTTCCAACAATCCTATAAGCTAGTATGCCCTGTAAACCTAATATAACATTTGAATCAGCTCTACTGCCTTTATCAAAGAAAACAAATAATTGTTTAAGTATAAAAGAGAAGGGATTTTGCCCCTCTGCTCTGGTGAGACCCCACCTGGAGCATCCAGCTCTGGGGTCCTCAGCACAGTAGGGACATGGACCTGTGGGAGCGAGTCAGAGGAGGCCACCAAGTTGGTTAAAGGGATGGAGCACCTCTCCTATTAAATAAAGGCTGGGAGAATTGGGATTGTTCAGCCTGGAGAAGAGAAGGCTTTGAAGTGACTTAGCTGTGGCCTTCCAGTACCTGTAGGGAGCCTGAAAGAAAGATGGAGAGAGACTATTTACAAGGGCATGGAGGGACAGGATAAGGGGGAATGGCTTCAAAGTGAAAGAGAGTGGGTTTAGATTACATATCGGGAAAAATTCTTTACTGTGGGGGTGGTGAGGCCCTGGCATAGGTTGTCCAGGTTGCTGTGGCTGCCTCATCCCTGGAAATGTCAAGGCCAGGTTGGATGGGGCTCTGACCAACCTGGTCTAGTGGAAGGTGTCCTTGCCCATGGCAGTGGGGTTGGAACTGGATGGTCATTAAGGTCCCTTCCAACCCAAACTGTTCTATGATTCTAAGATACAGGCCTCTAAACCCAAAGAATAATTTACATACACATTATCAACCTTATCTCAATTTGCCTTTTCTCAAGGATGTTTTGCTTACATTTGCAACACTGCATATACTGCAGTACTACATCTTAAGTAATGCAGTATTTCTGAATTTTCCCTGCACTTCTTGCACATGGGTGGCTTTTTACATCCTTCTTCCAACTTTAATTTTACTATCATAATTGCTCACAGTATGACTGAAACTCTGGCTTTAAAAAGAAAAAAAACACCAAACCACCATATGGCTTTTACAAAAAAACCCACAACTGTTTGTGGGTGCATATATAATTTTTAAACCAACTGAACAGCATTCCTTATATGCAATTCAGGATATAAAGCATCTGCTTAGATAGCTAATTTGGCTGCATACTTAGGTTGCCTATGCATGCCAGCAAAGCATTCATTACTGTTTTCATTAAAACTTTACCTGCAGCATGAAAGCCAACATTATTTACTGAACTTTTCACATAAATAATGCAAGGGATGGCTTACCTGCAATAAAATATATTTCTGCAACCTCCAATGTGGAAATTAAGCTCACAGCAGCCCTCCACCATGATTGGATCAGCTCACGAATGAGTGGCTGGCAAAGAGTTACTTGCAGTGCTGAGAATACAGCTTCATCTATCACCCCAAAGGACCTTCCCCATCAATGGTACCCACACACATTATTCTTAAATAGCAGCTGCTCTCTGCTGTGTCAGGTCCTGCACCAGCCTGCTCATGGTTTTGCTAATGATGTTTTTGCATTTTTGAAACAGGGGAGCAACAGGGAAGACCCTGTTGACTGTACCCCTAGAACTAAACAGGTCAGGTGCATTCACAAGACACTGACACTGCAGCACTTCTGCAGCAATAAACATTCACCCTACTCTGTGCCAAAGATGTTCACCCCATTGCAGCAGCTGTGACTTAGGTTTGTGTTCTGCCTTGCAGTACCTTTGGGCAGCCCAGTCGCCCAGTCAATTCCTATTGCTTCTACTCCTCTGCCCTCCTTACCTTGCTCTGTCTTCCTCTCAAGTGCAGGAATAAGTTGATGCAGAGAAGAGAATCAGGAGCACAGTGCTTCACATCAGGGCTGAGCTGCTACACGTGTACAATCAGTTGAGAACTGCAAGGCCCAGGTGGGAAAGGCAAGTGAAAATCATGCTGAAGAGCAGGAATACCTGAGGGAAGATAAAGGACAAGGAGTTAGTATCCATTCATGCTGGCTTCTACAGGTTCTCAGTTCATAATGACATCAGATCCTCTGGAAAACATTGGGTTAGGAAAGAAAAAGAAAAGCAAGAGAGCTCTCTTTTTCATCTCCACCCATTCAACAGCCCTCATTCAAAAAGTTCCACAGTCTCTGCATAGACAGTAATCTCCTGGTACTTCTGGGTGGGGGTAACTACTAGAAAAGAAACAGGTAGTACCATCCATCACCATGACCTACAAGATGGCCAAAATCACCATGCACTGGTGACAAATGCAGACAGGGAGAGAAACTTTTCACCACAGTTGCTGGGGCAAGTGAAAAATCAGGAAGATCTGGGGTTAGGAACATTTCCAACATTGAATGGTGATGTCTTGTCACCCCTGCCCCTCCAGTCTGTGCCTAAATCACTTCACTCACCTTTGTGGGTCATGCAAAGTAAGAAACCTCAGTTTAGAAGAAGTTTTAGACTGAGGGTGGTGACCTCATTATGAAGAAATATATCACAAGCAGCAAAGCTTCTTCCCCAAGTAAGCACTGTACTTACAAGATTCATCTGATCCCAACCATGGGAACACCAGACTGCTCCTTCCAGTTCTGGCAGTGTCACTGTGGGAGTTGTCCTTTGATCCTTGGCAGAGCTCCAAGCCCAGACACCTGACTGCAAACCTGCAGCATTCAGGACAAATATGAGCCTGGGGTGTGCCTAACAGCAAAGGAAAACAGAACTCACCACCATTTCAGCTTTCATTAAGGGCTGTGGGTGTTTTTGAGGAGGAGGGGACAGGACTTGAAGAAGGTAAAACAAGCAGTTTGACCCCACAGGTTGAGAATCTCAAAAAAAGAATAAAAACAAGGAAATTCAAATGTACCTGACATTCAGGTGCTGAGTTGTCATCTCAGAAGGTATACTACAGGCCTTCAGGACATAGTCTAAAATAAGAGATCATGCAACATGCCTTTTGTTTGAGGCCTAGTGTCACAGCACGTTACAATCAGTGGCCACCAAAAAAAGACTCTATACTGAAATTTGAGACATTACGCATAAACTTCATCCACAGAACTCCTTGAGCATCCGCACTTCCTTGTGACTGCCTCAATCAACTGTGCCATGTCTACATTATAGCAGCAAGTCCAGGAAAAACCCAGACATCCCAGACTGAGACTGGAGCCCACTCATAATACATTGCTCATGTCTGCTGCAGACTAGGAATAACTATCTCATTCTTCACTTGGTTCATCAACTTTTATATCCCTGATTCAAATGGAGTTATGCAAACTTTGTGTTTGCTATCAGACTATGAAGAAGTCTATTGTAACTAGGATATGCTTCTCTTAGATGTAAATGCACATGCAGAATAGAAAGAGCTTTGATATTGAGATTTTTTTCTTTGCCTGAGGTTCAAGTATTTTATAATTTTAATAATATTCCATTCTCCTGTTGCACTCATTTTTATAACATCTTTTGTATTAGCTCTGAGGATTATAATTCCTTTAAAATTCCTCTGGAGGGCAGTATTACCATAACTATACAATTAGCTACAGATGGATGTAATAGAGATAAACACTCAATAGCTTTGTTGGCAGGAGGCAGAGTGTTTTTTAAGCAAGACAGCTTCTTTACTGCTGCCTGGGTTTTTACTCTGCTTTAGATGATATGGGAATTCTTAGTTACACAGAGGAAGATAACTTAGAAATTCTAATTGGTAGAAGTTTGTCTTGAAAAAAGGTGATATGGGTTTGGTTGGTTTTTTCCCCCCCCTCCTTGTCATCATCTTTGTTAGCAAGTACTAGAATGTGGTATATCATTCAAAGGCTTTACAAAGGTGATATTCTCACGGCATGGGTTGATTTGTGATATTTTGGATGGGGAAGGGATAAAGGAACTGATTATCTTAAGGACTCTTCCTGCTCTCTGTGGACAGTCCTGTAACCTTGAGGCTGGATAGGCTACTGTGAGACCTTAATTCCAATCTCTCCACTCACTCCAGCTGCTCTGTTCCACAGGGCAGAGCACGGTCATCTGTTCCTCCAGGATTTAGAAAAGCCTGTGCAACATAAAGCGAAGGAAGGATAATATTTTGGAGCTAGGAAAGAGATTATGACACACCAGAGTTTCTTAGAAGCTGTGTATCTTTTTCAGAACTGAGAAGGAAATCAGAAGTGAGCCTTGCAGTTCACAGGAAAACTTTTCTGAAATGGGAAAAACTCATGAAAGCTTGGAAAGGTCAACTTTAAAGCGAACGCGTCTGTCTGATCCCGTCGCCCTCTTGTGATCATGTAGGATATTGCGAGATCATTTTATCTGATGCTCGGAAATTTTTTAAGGCAAACCAGCGGCGAACTGCAATCACTGGAGATAAGGCTATGAGTTGTTTGGAGGGTGGGGGCATGTTTCCCCTTGCATTTTCTGGTAAACATAATATGTACAGAAATAATGCTTCCTTTACTTTGATTTTACTACTTCCTTTTGTTTGGTTGTTTGTTGGGTTTTTTTCGTTTGTTTTTTTTTCTTTTGCACAGGTAATTGTTTCAATCTATATCCAAATTAGACTCGAAATAATTTGAGTAGGTGAAATACTTATGTGAGAGTTATGAGAGTCTCAGTATAATATATCATACAGAGGAAAATTATACTGATATAAAGTGGGTTTAATTAGGTCATCAAGGAAAGAAAATAAGAAGGAAAGATATATTTTTTGTTATGGCAGGAATTATATATAACAACTGTTATGAACAAAGAAGCAGCTCATACAACTAGAATAAAAATATTAAAATAAAAATAGAGAGGTTTTGAATAAGCTTTCTGTGAACTTAAGTTTGGATCTGCACTGGTATTTTCAATTAATAAAAATTATCCTTACTCCTTTTCATGGATTCCTTCCCCACTTCAACCTGAATTCTCATTTACTAATTATCATCTAGTTCCAAGACAGTCCCCTGTCACATACTTGTGTTTTATTTCAGGATCTTTCTTCCTTTCCAGTATACACACTGCCACACCAAACCCTGAACGCTCACAGCTTCTACTCCTAAAAACTACCCTTCAATAGCAATTGAAGCATTTTTCTTTAGATTAAAAGTTCTTTAAAAACACAAAAACTAATGACATGAACTTTTCAAATAGATGTAAGAGAGAGGAAAAAAAAAACACAGGTCAGATTTTGGGTAGACCAACCTTGACATTGTCCTTTTAAAGCACTCCCCAGGCAGCTTTAACTTTTGCAACCAGCACTCAAACAGCCTCTCACCCTAGGGCCCAGTCAGCTTGGCAGGATGACAGAGGTCAGCATTTCACATGAATGAACAATTTCTCCAATATATAAGGCAAGTATTCAGCTCCCTCTCTCTCTTTTCACCTGTCCTTTAAAGTTTAAACTGAGATCACCATAGGTACTGTGCACAATGCAATGAAAATCCCTCTATTAACCCTTTGAACCCTTATGACAGAAGTGATACCCTTCCAGTTTTAAACAGAGACTGCAGCAACAGAAGGACTCCTCCTTTTGCCCCCCATACCAGCTTTTTTTACCCCATGTAGTTTACCTTGCAAACAAACTCCCATTACCTCTCTAACTCAAAAACCAAGAACAGCAAAAGCTTGGTGCTCTTGCAGTGTTCAAAGCATGAGAACACGTGGTGGGACCAAGTAGGTGCAGCACTTGGACCAGATCCACTTTTTGGATAATACATTTCTTTCTGCTTTGAATGTGACTGGCCTTTACATGCAAAGTACTTTTTTGTGAGAGACAGAACCTCCATACAGTGATGTGGTTCAGGAAAGCACCATGCTGAAATTATAGTGAGGCCAAAGGTAAAACGAAGCCCTTCTAGTGAGTCCTTAGGCAACACACATGAATTTTCACAAACTCAAAGGGGTTTAGGGTAAAGTGGTCACAAATCTACACACTATAATCAGATTTAACTCTTCAGTGCTAAAAACTGAGAAGCATACACTTTGCCTGATAATAGTTGAATGGTCCAAACAGGTATGGAAACTCAGTTATCCACTAAAATTCTCTGACCAATTCTCAGAATGCACCTCCATGGCTCTGGTTCAAATTCACTGTTGAAGGAAATTGTAAGGGAGAAAAAGAATGGAAGTCTGGATAAGAAAACCTGCATTGGCTTTGCTGAGCTGTTACGTAACCAGTCAACCTCTGCACTCTCAAAATTCAAAACTCAGACTGTATTTCTCTGGGTTAGGCTGGCTGTGCTTTAAACTGGTGTGCAATTTTTTTATGCAAAACTAAAAGGAAAAACTATTCAGAAACAAGTCTTTGGGTAGCTATTAAACATAAGGTAACTATTCAGCCAAATTTTATTAAAACAGATTAAGAAGACTAACAAAATAGTGAGAGAAGTTTAGAATTTACTTACTAACTACTTTACAGCATTTAGGTTGGCCATAAGACAATTTTGTGGTCCCTGGAGCCACATGCTGACATGTACCATCCCAAATTCCACACAGAAGAAGAGCACATAGGGGGCTATCAACAGAGTAAAAGCAATTATGACTGCAAAACAAACCCCAGCTTCCTGAGTTCCAAATTATTGTAAGAGCCGTTATGGTCACTGCTTTTGTACCAAAAAAAAAAACCTTTAAGCAGATAAAATTATGAAAGGGTCACGAGACCTGAATTTATTACAAGTAAGGGTTAAGAAATTCTGAGTTTCTGACAACCCAAGTGTTGGAGGGAACCTCTACCAACAGTGGAAGAACACCTTTAGCAGCACTAATCTGTGAATGCTCGGGCTCTGGATGCTGAATGGGACCAGCGAACTGTTTGTGACTTGAGAATTTATATATTTTTTCCCTTTGTTTCTCTCATGTGCCTGGTTGGAATGTTCCACTCACATAGCCTGCAACCCACTCCTTACTGCCTCCTGCTGGCGGCAGTGTTACAGCCCCTATATGGCAGGTTCCTGCCCCTTTCCCCTCGGTTTTGGGGATTCATACCTTCTTTGGCCCAGACCCTTCCCCAAATCTCCCAGGTTGCATCCCGTTCCAGGACCCTGCCCCTTGACTCTATATAAGTGGCAACCATTTTGAATAAATCTCTCTTGCTTCTACCTCACTCCCTGGTGTGTGTGTCCCGTCTCTCCATCCCCCCTTTACCCCTCAGGATCACAAATGGCACCCAACGTGGGGCGTGGACAGGCCACAACCTACTGAGAACGGCACAAGGGGAAGCTTCTAGATTCCTCTTGGCCCCAGTGATCCCCTCAGCTGAACTGGTGGACTTTCACACCCATCTGCTGGACAGAAGGTGAGCAGCTGAGAAGACTAAACCTTTCCTAAAACCCCATACCCCCCCCCGATTAAAAAAAAAAAATTAATTACTTTTATAATGGGAACTTGTAGCTCAAAATGCAGTACTGAGACTTATAAATGGTGAAAGTGCCTCACCCGCCTTCATGGCAGTGTGATTGATGAAGACTCTCTGATCACACTATCCCATTGGATGGTGAAAAGACATTTCAAAACACTGAAGGACTTGGACTGTGAGTTTTGGGATTATACCGGCTTGGAATTGTGGACTTCCGCACATTTTAAAAATTATTTAGAGGCTGCTGAAGCTATCTCGGCGTGGAAAGCAATTTTTGAAATCTTGGAAAACCCAAAAAACTCTGTCACCTGTGAGACGGGCTCCAGAGTGGATGTGCCACGAACAGGGACTAGCAGTGGCGGAGTCGAGGTTGCCACGGAAACCGAGGCTGTGGAAGGGACGAGGCTGCCGAGAGCGCAGCCGAGCGCGGGAAAACGGCAGTTTGAAAAAGCGCGGGATGGGGATGAAAGCCTCCCCGGTGAGCCCCCGCCATCACAGATAGCAGCCTCTCCGGGCGGAGGGCGGGCACAGGGGGCGTGCGGGAATCGCGGATTCCTGCGGAGACCGGCGCCGGGGTGTGCGCGGGAGCGGGGCCGGGGCTGCTGCTTCCAGCGCCGAGCTGCCCCGATGCTGCACGCGGGGCCGCACGAAACGGGGCGGGGGAGGCACCCCCGACCCCGCTGGCCCCAGAGGCGCCGCCGCCGCGGTGCGAGCCAGCACGGCACGGCGTGGACCCGCCCCGCCAGGGCGAGCGGGACGAAAACGGCGAACCTTCGCCGCGCGGCTTAGAGGACAAAGATAGTGAGTTTCGTAGCCAAAATGGCGGGCAGCGTCCCCGAGGCCAGGGAACGGCTACTGAGCCCTTTTACGGTGATCGGGACACGCCCACCTGTAGTTCCCCCGGTGTACCTCCTGGTTCCAGCGAACCTCGGGTTGGGGACAGGGGGCCCCCCACAGAGCTCCCGCAGGAGCGGGGCGTGCCCTTGCGGGACAGCGCGGCCCCGCGGGGCGGCACACCGCGTGATGCTGAGCGAGGGAGCCACCACCAAGCCCTGGTGCGGAACCCCGGGACGGCAGGGCCGGGAACAGCAGACTCCTCGGCAGCCAGCCCCAGTCGACGAAAGTGAGAGAGAAAGCAAACTTGCAGAGACAACTCAGAACCCAGACGGCAGCACACAGCCGGCTTCCCGGGAACTGCGGGGAGGGCAGTGTTCTGCAAGCCCCGATGATACACAGTCCGGGGGCGGGAATGCCACGGAGAAGGAGCAGGGAGAGGTGCCGGCGGAGCACAGAGCGGCCCCACGGGATGCCGCGCGGGGAACGCGGGGAGAACTGCCGCTGGGGCTCGGAGCAGGACCCCGGGGCGGTGCAGCTCGGCACAACATGGGGCCGGCACCGACAGAGGTGCCGCCCCGCCTCGGCACGAAAGCCCGGGGCAGCACGGCTTGGCACCGCACAGCACGGCACCGGCGGGGCTTGTCGGAGGCTCTGCTGAGCAGAAACAGTGGGCAACCATGGCAGCAGCCAGACAGCAGAGCTGGTCGTTTTAATGACCGTGATGATGGCTCTGCTCAAAGCCAGTTTCGCAATATGGACTGGCCACGAGGTCCAGTACCAAATAGCGGGCCCTTCTCTTTCTGCGATTGGGACCCGCCCCCTTCCATTGTAGTTCTTCTGATAGACTTTCAAAACTGGCTGGCCCCGAAGCCAGGAGCCAAGTTCTTCCCATCAATGACTGCAATGCCGACAATCACTGACTATCACTCACCACCTCACTCATAAGATTTTGAACTCAGGAAAATGTTTTCCAGTGCCAAGAGAGCTATAACAGACTATAGACTGAGACTTCCTTTTAATATGGGAATTATTGATTCTTTATATTTGCTGATATTTGCTTGTTGAACACTGTGTGTTGTTGTATTTAGACATTTTGGTGTTGCCAGATCTTGTTCATAATGTTAATTGTGTTAGTGCACAATTTTTGCCTAGAATTCCATATTTTCCTTTACTGATTTTCACAGGGTTACTGGTTCCTAATTATTAGCCATCATTTGTATATTTCAGCTGTTTCCAAAGGTTTTAAATATTATTTCATATTCCAGTTATGTTATAAGAATTAGCGAAAGACTAGAGATTGCCTATCTAAATTGCTTAATAACAACAAAAACAAAAAGGAGGGAACACAGAACCATATCTCCCCATAAGCCTATAAGCAGTGGAAAAAGGCACTTTATATTTTAAAATTATTTAAACAGATTTAAAAAAAAAAGAAAAGCTAAGGTGTTGTTTAACAATATGATGACTGGGCAATAGGTGGGTCCTTTCCCTCTGGTAACCTGGGGGAAGGGATGAGCTTATGTGTTACAGGTCTGAGATCGGATCCCTTTGAGATGGATGTGACCAGCAAAGGATACCTCGGACTCCTCATAGCAGCAGCCATACTCAGTGGAGTCATCATCCCTTTGACAGCAGACACACCATTGCCAGTTTGGGCAGCAGACACAGGAAACAACGTCTGGACCATCTTAGCAATGTCTATTGAAATTGATTCTCTTTGTTTTTCAGTTACCGATGCAGAGAAGCCTTTCAAATCATGCTTGGTAGGTTAACCATGGGCGGAGAAAGATTGGCATTCTTTTATTTGGCTCTACACTTCTAGGTGCTCGAGTGCTAATGCAGTAAAAAAACCTATTGTCCATTGCTGTGCAGTTAAAAGACCAGCTCCTCCCCCTCCAAAAGAATTCGTTTACTTTAACCGTGATCCCCTGATGCCGAGAATTCGTGCCCCCAAAAAGGCGTAGAAAACTGCACAAAGACAATTTGGATCTCTATGCAGCCGAGGT
>JAWWEU010000040.1:71156663-71188433 GCA_035583155.1 Acropternis orthonyx | reverse complement strand
ACTTCTTTTAACTGAAACTCTGTCACATTGGGAAGTGGTTGGCATTTTGCCAAGAGTCAAACCAAAACAATAACATTCCCACATTCAGTGGGGGGAATTAAGACCCCTTTGCACACACAGAAATAACCTAGAAAATCACATTTCTGAGAGAAATACAGGCTGACAGATGTTTACAAGTGACAATTTCCACTAAAACACAGGTGGTTCTTACAATAGTACCTTATTAAATCGTCTTTGAAGAATAAGTCAGTATTACCAAGGGAACAGTCATGATAAATGAAAAAGTCTGTCCTGTGGGTCTGACTGAAAACACACCTTTAGACCCAGTTTTCATAACCAGACTTTCTAAATTAAATTTGACCGTATCTATATGTCAGTTAAGTTTTACACATGCTGCAGGCAGGTTTTGAAAATCTGTTACTATCATCAGGATCCTCACACCTCCAGCTTCTATTGAGGAAATCAGTGTACATCTCTTGTTGTTGCTGACACTATTAAAAGCAACAGATGAGCACAGTGATGATGGTAGCATGAACATTCTCCTGCAAACAGTCAGCATGAAAGCTTTGAAGTTCAGTTAACAGGAATCTTCACAGTTGTGGTGCCTTGCTAATTAGTTGTGCCTAATTCATTATATAGGGATAGCAACTTTCTCAAAAAAAAATAAAAGTAACAAATATCAGGGATTTTCATTTCTTTGCTACTTTCTATACAGCTAGAAAAAGATTTCAGGGCTTTCACAGCTCATGAGAGTATAAATCAGGCCTGGCCTCAGAAGAAAATAAAATAAAGTATGTTTTAGAAAGATACCAAGAATATTCTTTGAAGTAAATTAATTTTCATGCTAAATAATGAAAAGATAGTGTACAATTTCTTTAAATTTTTTTACTTAACAGAACTTTGGCATTTAAAAAGAAAAATGAGCCAGGTTAGCAGTCCAGGAGCTGAAGAGTTTTCAATACACATATGAAGAGGCTTGGTATGGACAATATACCTGTATTATTGGCCATACATCAACATATCCTTAATACTGACAAAAAGAAGTCATGCCAGTGCTGAGAATTGCTTTCTGAGAGCTGGTAGTTATCTCTACTCTGCTTCCAGTCTTTGTCATCTCTCTGCTGAGATGCCATTTCCAACACAACTCTAATACTACTAGACTTCAACAAACCACATAAAAAGGACTAAGACTACTGAAATATTTTACTCGAGCCTTCTGGCAAAGTGATATAGTAGCATCAGAGAAAGACAAATCACAGAAGGGTAAAAGGGTGAAATTCTAAAAACCACCTAAGAGTTGCCATCCAAGACTGTCAAACAATAGTGCCATACAGAGCCTCAAGAGATCAGGGCACGGCTACTGGATCTACTCTGTAAACCAAGTCCCTTTCTGTGTGCTTCAGTACCTCCATTTGTTTATTCCTGGAAATTGTTAATAGTGTGAAAATTTAAAATTAGAACAATGTATATATTGGGGGTGACAGGGGGATCATGGAGAATGGGAAGGGAGGACTTTTAAGGACCTGGATAGAAAAAAAATGGAATGAGACAGAGTACCACTTTTCCCAGGTCAAGAAATACTAGAGAATCTTTGCTACCAAGAATTGATGATTTTTAAGACATGAGCCCAGATACATCACATATTCACTATTGCCATTAACTACCGACAATCTAGAAGCACTGAAATGTCTGTATTCTTTATTCTGTAGATGTCTTGATACTATTATCCTTACTTTATGTGTATTTGCTGCTTCTCCATACCAACCCAGAAAATGTATCTCTAGAACCTGTTTTTATCACTGACATGGTCTTTGCTATTTATCACCTGTAAATTCTTTGGTTCCTGTTCACTTCCTGAGAAATCTGGCAGTGGTGCTTTTAAGTTTTTTTCACTCCTCTGCCTCACTTCTTGCAAAAGTTTACATATTCAGTGAAGTGACACAGGTGATGTCAAAAAACCTGCATGTGATGACCAAAATGATAACGAAAGAGGGAAATGTTAGATTAGACATTAGGAGGAAATTCTTCACTGTGAGGGTGGTGAGGCACTGGAACAGGTTGTCCAGAGAAGCTTTGGATGTCCCATCCCTGGAAATACTCAAGGCCAGACTGGATAGGACTTTGAGCAACCTGGTCTAGTGAAAAGTGTTCCAGCTCATGCCAGTGGGGGGTGGAAGGAGATGATCTTTAAGGTCCCCTCCAACCCAAACCATTCTATGATTCTAAGTTTAGGATAAAACATTTATGGTTTAAATGAAAATACTGCTGAAGTAGCATGTTATCTTCCATGGCCAGCTATACTCTGATTTCTGTATGAAAAGGGATTATTAGAGTGTGTTTGGATAGATTTTTATTCATGGAGTTCTGGGATTACACACATTCAGCAGTTAGCACTATCTGCTTCTGCCTGTGTTTCATACATTTTGGAAAAATACCAGAAATTACAAGCACACTTTTAGAGTCTCTAACAAGGTATTACAATATAGAATACTCTGCTGAAAAGGGATATGGTTGAGAGAAGGCTCTAACCATACTTCTCCAAGAAAATCTGCAAGGAAAAAACCTTCTAATTTCTTTTTTGATACTCACAGGTGTACCTGAGGAAGAAGTTGAACGTTTGACAATTTAACAATCAAACCGCAAGAACTCTTCTGTATTGTCAGGAAACTGTTTTGCTCTTCAGATGCAGATCATATTTTCCCAGATGAGAATTATATTTCTTCCTTATGCAATATTAATGATTTTCTTGTCCTTTACTGTTCATTTACTTCAGTACATCTTTATTGCCTTCTTAAGAAATACAATAAGAGTTCCATTAAAGACTTCACCACTGTTAAATGTGTTTTTGTTAACAATGGAAAAGTTTTTGAGGAACACAGTAAAACTCTGTGTCTCATCAATAGTAGCTAAAGGGCAAATTTCAAGCAACTCCTGTATCATGTCCCTAGTTTCATTTATATCCAGTTCTTCTTTTTCATGCCAAGCAACCTCAAGTTCTTAACTTTAATTTTCTATCACTCCCATTTTCCTATGAAGGCCCAGAGTATCCTTTACTGACACAACAGCTAAATGCTTAGCCCTTACAGCCTTCTTATTTAGACCATTGTAATTCTGATTCAGAGCTTGCAATTCCTTTCCAAAGGTTGATATTTGATCCTCCAACTTTGGAACAAGACATCCTGTGCCTGATATTTCACATTAATCTCACCTCCTAATTCTCTAATCATCTCAAATGCCACATGAGAAGGAACCTCAGGATGAATTCACTGCTAACATTCCTTCCTGCTTGTGAGTCATCACAAGATAGGGACTAAGAAATTGTAACTGAAAAATGCTTCTCTGCAACTTCTTCCCCTGAAACATTTCACCTGGTCAACAAATCATGCTCAGGGGATTTCTGTCTTCTCAGCATCATCTTACATGCCAGAAATAAAATATTATTGAATCAAAACGTTCAGGTAAAGCCTATTTTAAGAAAAAGAAGGAAAATAAAAACTAGAAATTCCTAGGAAAACAAGCTCACATTTTTTCAAGCTATCAGAGTTTAATTCTTATTATTATAGCATTCTACAGTGGCACCAGATGTCTGACCTGAGATTCAGACCTCATTCTGACGTGTGCTGCATGAAAACACAGTGAAAACAACAGTCCCTTCTCTTAAGAGTTTAAAACCTATACAAAACCAATACAATAGAAAGTACTCAAAGTAAATGTGTTTACATATAGTATTCCTGCTCTTAGACCTGCTTATTTCTGCAATAGAGTTGAGGTAATTTCTGATGTATCTCAAGATCACCATCACCCCTTTTACTTGCAGTCACACATTAGGAAGGAAACTGACATCGCAGATGACACTCAATTCAGGAGCAAGGCGAAGGCTAAAACCAAGACCTCACTAGCTGTATAAAAAATATCCCATTATCCATCTTTCCAATGGATTCTGCTACCTTTGCCAGGACAAATAAGGCTGATCTTCACCAGTGCAAAGCTGATTTGTATGGGACTGTTAACACAATGCACTGCCAAGCAGTGGTGTAAAGGCAGAAGGATCTGCCCAGCCTGTGTTGTCACACAGCTGTTCTGAGCGTCATCTTTCCCTGTTGTCCTCAGCCTTGATATTTATACAAACTTTTGATAAAATACCAGCACTGAGACATGAGTGATTTGTCATCTTTTATGCCCTGTAAATGCAGCATAAAAATAAGTTAGACTGATTGAGATTACACTGTTGAGGCAAAACAAGATAGGGATCAAATCCAAACTGACAGCTACATCAATTTTATTAGTTTGAAGAGAAAAATTTACAAAAAACCCCTAATCCAAAAACCAATAAAGCACTTTGCCAAATATGATGTTATCTGAGACTCGTCATATTAAAAAAAGTTCCATTAAGTCTCCCACTTTCAAGTTCAGCATCAAAAACACTCAGTTTAAATGATATTTCTGTCATTTTTTTCTTAACCTTCATGAAAAATTTACTATACCATGCTTAAAATTACTTGAATAATACATATCTTGTTTTAAATTCAAGTTATTACATGCACTTGTAAAATGCTATTTGATTTGATTTTTGCCTCCCACACCTTAAGCAAAATATGTGACAATTTTGTTTTCTCTTGGGTAGCATGTATCTGAGCTAACCCATTCCTATGGGACTCTCAATTGCCAGCTAATCCAAAGCTATTTCTTTTAAAATTCCATCCAATGAAGTTAATGGACTCAAGGGGATTTTTTTTTTTTTTTAAAACTCCAGTGTGTGCAGGGTTGTTTTTTGCTTTGGGTGTTTTGGACTTTTTTGCACAAGAAGATCCATAACATATTTTCTTTTCTAGTTCTCAGACAAAAAATTAAACTACAAGACCAGAGCAGCATGACTAGCAACCTCCACTACCATAAAGGTTTTGGTCTTGCAAGATGATCCATGGTAATAAATCTCTGCTCTGTTTTAGAGTCTCTTTGCTCCCATCATGATTATATGCAAGTCCAATGACATTTACCATATATTTTATAGAGGTGTAAAATAGACTGTTAAATTAAAAGAAAAATATAATCTCCTAATTACATATGCTTTGCTACTACTTTGTTCCTCCCATCACCTCACTCTTCTTTTCTCATATGAATCTGTTCTTAGAATAAAGTTCATCTTACTATTGTAAAATTCCAGGAAAAAATTTTACAGCTCATTTTTCCAAACCAAAGCTTTCAATTGATTCTGGTTTTGATATGCCTGACTCGATGGAGTTTTGAGAATTAAGGGGCTTTTCATTCCTATATTGTAGAACTGACATCAGTGATGGCCCAAGTTCTCAACAGTAAAGTAGATTTCATTCTTTTGATGTCCAAAATATTATGAGGTCAAATTGATCTGGAAGAAAGGAAGGAGAATTCTCTCATCTCTACTTGAAGCAGTTCTATTCAATTCCTTAACTCTTAATGAACCCCACAGAAAAAATATGAGCATAGAAAAGTGTTCTGACTGATTAAAAAGAAGATATCCCAAGAGCAGCTAATTTAATATTAGATCAAATGAACTACAGTTGAAATTACCATGTTTTTGTTGACTATTTTAACATATTCAGGGAAGACTCAGGGATCTTTGCATATTTCTGAGTCTCTTTGTAGTATCATTCTTCACACGTTATACCAGTCAGTGTGGAATACATGGATTTGAAGGGATGAGGGGGTGGGAGAAGTTGTGGAGTGGATTACTGATGTACCCCAGAGAAGTTTATTAAAGTGATAAAAGAAAAATCCTATCATAATTCATTTTCTGGTTTGCTTTTTTCCCCCCACTGCTAAACTGTGCAAGCCTCTAACAATAAAGTTTTCCAGGGGACTTGCTGCTTTCATAGGAATTAGTATCTCAGCTTAATATACAATCAAATTGTCAGAGAAGCCACAGAGCTCTTCCCCCTCCTCATTCCCTATGTGATCTCTGATTAAAGAAAAACTTGTCCAAAACTTCCAGTAATAGTTTTCGGAAAATTTCTTGTCAATGAAGAAATCATTACAAGGAAATGCAACTCTGCTTTTTGGCTTAGTTAGCTCTGCTTTGTCTTTCAGAGCAGTAGCAATGCTTTCTCATGTTAGTTGGGTACACAGGCTTTCTACAGCAAGATGGGAGAGATGGGGAACCACCTTAGTAAAAATGTGACAACCAGCAGTGCTTGGGGTGTATTCAATGGTACAAGTGGACTGTGAGCTGAGCCACTCCTGTTCAGCTCAACAACCTAATTTTGAGCATCTCATCAAGTGCCTATGGCTTTGCACATAGACTCATGGAAGAGTCTGGGTTGGAAGAGACCTTAAAGATGATCTAGTTCCAACCCTCCTGCCATGGGAAGGGACATAAGCTAGAAATGTGTGGTTTCAGTTGAACTCTGGCTGGAACCCAACGATTTCACAGCAGCCAATCCTCATTTCTCCTACATTTCTTTCTAAATTGGTAAACAAAACTGCTGGGGCCTTTTTACTAAGAAAAAAACCATCCTATATCCATAGACTATGGTTCCAGGAGAATAGAAATAGCAAGGGAAAAAGAGCACAGCTATTATTTCACTGAGTGCTATCACAAGATCTCAGTATCATCCAAGACTAATGTAGCAAGTAAGTGATAATGAATGGTGTAGGTAAAGGTGTAGTTATTGAAAGCTGTAGTTGAAGGTAATGGAAATGTTTGGTTTGGGGTTTTTTTAATCCTACATGTGTTTTAAGTGACTAAAAAGAGCTTTCATTCTAGAAGACTGAGAAGTGTCCTAAAATTCTATGATGCAGTGATGGATTACAGTTCAAGGAAAAGAATAGATATTCCAGTACAAGTGAGACATGGAGGACAACCATAAAGCTGTTGACAAACTAGTTCTCATTTTTGTCTCACCAGAAAAGACAGACATACCCAAAACTGTTTCCCCAAAACCTATGCAGGCTTATCCAATACCAGGACAAGGAATGTTGGCAGCCAACCAGATCAAAAATGGGCAGTCACTTTTGCTCAGACACACGGGATCAGTAAACTGGAAGTTCTGGCAAGAAGATGCAATGCTGGAGATCAGAGTTGCATACTGAGGCACAGAAAGAATTTAGGAAAATAAATAATAATAATAAAAATAAATCTATGTAATTATAAACTGTTATGACTTCAGAACTATGAAGCATTAACAAGTAAACTATTCTAGGCAGACTTGTGAATTACAACAGAATTTAGAGCTTATTGTAAATGCCTGAGGGGCAAATGCTCAAAGAAAAAGTACACAATAGTGAACATCACAGAAGAGTCGGCCTAAAAAGATGTCTTCCTTCCAGGGCTCATGCACTTTAATCCCACATTGTCAGGGTGTTGTGGTGGTACCTGCAAACGCACACTAAACATAGACTTACCTTGCTGTACAGATTAGGGAGGAACAGCCAACAATCATAAGTAATACTGGAACAATCATGGCCAAGTTTTGTTTGCTCTGGTTGTAACATGGAGCAACACCTTCCATTTTTTGTGTCTTCCTCACAGTTCACTGAAATGAGAGGAAGGATTACCACTATTTCACTTTGTTTGGTGTTCAGCTTTTATGAGAATTTTAAACCACTAACATTACCTCAGATGGAAAGATGAAAAATATTTACATTAAAAATACCACTTACAGAGGAGATTTTTCAGCTCAATATTATCATACATCCTTAATTTTTTTTTTGAGCAATCAGTTATGTGCCTGCTTATGATCAGCCCAAGGAAGTGGTTCCCAAGGGGAAAACAGACAAACAATTCTCAAAACTATTTTTGGGGCTATTCCATGTACACAATATAGAGCAATTCTTCCAACTGCTTAAAGCAGATCAGACACTTCCAGACTTTGCCATCTGTGCAGTAAACCATATGCTGTTCTGCAAAGGATATGCAGACTCCTTCAGTAACACCCTCAACAAGCTAGAAACTTACATTATATCTTTGACATGATATTGTTCTAGTCATAAGGCAAAAGAAACAGGTGGAAGTTCACCAACTTACCTCTCAACTACTGCCACTATCCTGACTCGAAGTACTGGAGCAGGATTTCACCACACACAGCTGTGTATGCTCAGTATATTCAAACTCAAGATCTATCATCTGGTACTGCCTAACTTCGATGTCATCTGAAACATCTCACCTTTGGCATCCTCCTCAAGAATCTGCTGTTTTTCAAAGAGCAATATCCAAGATAATACAGTGTTAGTAAACTGCTGCTGCCTCATGGCCATTTGTGAGTGAAGAGCAGCAATTACCTCCAGAGTCTAACACACCATTGCTGTTTATAAATGCTAAATAATATTTAGACTTGTAATTTTTTCCTTAACAGTTGCCTAGAATTGATCAGTACAATTTGGAACCTACAACAGCCAGATTAAGCTTCTGAGTACTACAGCACAACCAAAAATGCTCCACAAACCCACTTCTCACATTCTTGCTTTATTTTCAAAAAAACACACCACTTAGCACTAGTTGTTACCTCCTCACCCGGATAATTTCTTCTGATGAATTCTACGAAGTACAAGGAACATTGTGAATTTCATTCTGATGACATCATATGCTCACTTACTCTCCCATTTAGATTATCAGCAAGCTGCCACTCTCATTCAGATCTTTAGAAAGAGGATCTTAGGAGTTTCACTTTTTCCATTTTTCTGGCTTCACATGAAACTCTTCATAACCACTATGCAATTATGTTTTTTCATATGGTTAAAATCTGCTCACCCTTCCAAAGAGCAGTCATGTGAACCACAGTCTAGTTCTCTGTTGAGAATGACACCCGTGACACAAGGGGACTTTTTTAACCTCCTCTTCTGACCCAATGGGATAGAGCTAGGAACCATGGCTTTCGCTCATGGTTTCTTCCATTCTCATGGGAAGGAATGAAGCAAGGATTTTTGGATCCAGTATTACTTTCACTCAAGATAACAGAGGAAAGAATCCGATATAGTAAGCATTGAAGAGAAGGCAGATTAAGAATAAAGGCAAATATTGCACAAAGGGCCAGAATAGTGAGAGTCAGTCAAAAAAACAAGAAACACCTGGGCCTCTGGGTCAATGACCAACTGATTTCTGGATGGCACAGCCCAGATGGGTTAAAGCAACAATTTAGTAAGACACACAAAGTATAGAGCATAAAAGCAAAGGGTTATTTTCAATTCCTGCCATCTTCCTGTTTGTATCCAGTACGTTCCACTGTTAGCAATGAGTCTGTCAGGTTTAGTAGACTCAGCCTTCAGTCATCAGCCAAACTTCAGAGCTGTAAACTTCGTGCATCCAGCATGTTAATAGGTGAAATCCTGAATTACAAGACATCAAGAGCATCACTTCTAGCAAAAGAGAAGGTAAAGCACACAATGAGACAATGCAGATGGAAATAATTCAGCACATTTTCATGAAGTCTATGGAAAACAAGGAATTAGTTGCATTCAGCTACCGTATTTTCCATATCTGAAGGAATATCTTCCAGGTAAACCACTTTACTCTGAAAAAGCTGAATTAAGCTAAAAAAGTAATAATAAAAAAAATTGTTTAAATAAGGAATAATAGTGATACAGCCTTTGGGAAAAAAATGTGATTATAATTTCCAAACCAGGCAGATTATGTATATAGAGAGTAAATGTGATCTCATTCCCCAAGAGGTACAGGTACAGACCTGATGAACTATTAGAACAACTGTAGAAATCTGAGTTTACAATGGCATTTGAACCAGATGGTATTGGCAGATATCTCAAAGAAAATATTTTGCACACTATGAGGCTTCTGAATTCAGAACAGGGAAAATAACAGCATTGATCAGCTGAAATACTCATCAACCCACAAAGAATATGCAGCTCAAGACATACATGATACCATGATCTCCAATGAATGATGGAGAGATCACAAAAATTCTTTAAGTAACAGCAGCAATGCTCCAATAAAAAACAAATCAGACAGGGATGACTGCAAACCCAGACATGACTGGGGCTAGGATTTTGATGGATTAAGACTAGGCTACGACTGGACAAAACTTGTGAGAGAAAATGCCTAAGGTTAATGGCAGTAACTGGTAACAGAGACAGAAAACAGAAACAGTGAATATGAATATTACTTTTGGCCAGTTACTACAGGCACTGGTACCCCTGCTTAGATATGATGGTCCTACTGATAAAAGCTATCAAAAACAGACTAGGAAGTTAAAAGAAAAAAGGAAGACATTGCCAGAGATCTAACAGAACTCACCTGGCCAGGGAAGCACCATGTCCACAACCAGTGACCAGAGAACTGCACAGAGCTATTCAATTACCATGGTCAACAGCTGCAGAGAAAACCCATGCAGACAGAGAAGAATCAAGAGTTTCTCACACTATATTCTGACTATACACCTGACTAGGGAAGTCATGGAGAAACTACACTCCTGAATACAGAAAGAATACAAGGGAGGGGGAAAAACATCTAAAGTACTGTCCACTGTCATCCATTTTAAACCAGTTAGGGTTTGTGTTCCTCTGTTTGGTGAAACCAAATTACTCTTAATGACACAGTACTGAGGGGGGTGGCTCAGCCTCTAGCAGCTTGCTTTTTCAGTACATCATCATTAGAACACTTCTTCAAATTTTTCAAAAACCTACCTGTATGGAGGCTGAACCTTCTTTTTTCCTCCTTTTGCCACAAGGGAACCATGATGAATTTAAATCCCTGCAGTAGGCACACTGCTGTTCTCTACAGAACAAGACAGCTCATAGCAAGTGTAAATAACCTTGCAAACTCTCTCCAAGAAAACTCTATTTTGTGGCAATAAATATACACGAAAAAACCAAACAAACTGAAAGTATCAAAATGGTAGCACTCAGTAATGAACATAGCACACAAAAAAAAAAAAAAAAACCCCAACCAAAAAACAAGCAATCCAAACAATCAGAGTGTCAACGTTAAAACATATAACTATTTTGTCTTTGAGGGGACTTTATCACTTTAGTATTTTATGGCATTCAAGAGTTATAACATAATTCAGTTGTAAAAGTATAACTCATTTAGGCTTCTCAGAGGGAGATTGAGCATGTTTACCTGTTCTGAACAGCAGGGCACATAGGCCACAACTCAAGTGTGATTTGGGACTCTTTCAGACAAAAAGGCAGGGGCTAAACCCTGTGTGCTCAACTGTCCTGATATATGCAAACTGTCCTAGAAAAAAATGGATTCCAACAGGATGCACACTGTGAAAAATGTATGCTCCAGTGCAACTGCATGAAGGCAGAAGAGTTACATCAGGGATTAATTTGGCATTTACTTGTCTGTTTTTTTCCATACTTGTAGCTATTACTGTTCTTTTGGCACAAACCCAGATTAGCCATTAGTGTGTGGATTGCCACTACACTGCCAAGCTTCTAGAACATAAACAAAAAATAAAAGCCACTTTGCTAAGATGACAATAAACATTTAAAGCCCAATAATATCTCTGCGTAACTTTGGTAACAGTAAAAATATGGAGCCAGCTTTTATGTACAAACATGGAAAATGGGCTAAAATCATTAAGGCATTAGAGATGTTACATAATTAAAATTGTCATTTTATATTTGCTGCAATAAAAATAGCTATTTTACATTGGGTAATTACCATCAGTGATTGGTCTTACTGTATATACTGATTAAAATGTTTATTTCTGTGAAGAGAAGATTAACTGAAAAGTGGCACAAGAAAACTAAGGATAAAGAGTAGGACTTTAACAGTATTTTGCATCATGGGACACCAAAAGGGAGCCTTAACCTATTCTTAATTTGATTTCTTGAGAAGTGTCTTAATCTAAACTGGCTGCCTTCCTATTGCTTTGATTTAATTAGACTGAAGAACTATTATGTATTTCCATTTCATTTTCCCCTTTATGATAGAACCACACAAATCTTATTGTTGTCTTCATGGGGATCATATAAATCTATTTGATGGAATAAAGAATATTACCACTTAAAAAAAAAAAAAAAAGGTAGGTAATTTGTTAATTTTCAACTCTGATCTTTCAAAAGCCAGGAGAATGCCAGGCACGTGTGCAGGAGGAAAGGGGTAATGTGCAAGTTATTCTAGGAATGTGGGATTACTCACTTTTCTTAAATAAAACCATTCCTCATAGCAGAAAAAGACTAACATGATTTGTGATGCACTGGTGGCCTTAACAGATTTGGCTATGAATAATATACGAATATTTGGGGGGCAAGGTGGGGGGCAGGATCCCTGTGACTTTAAACAGAATGGACAGCTTATTTGCTAATGACTGGACAGAATTAACCTTCCTTTCTCCCCCACCCAAAACCAAAATCACTTCAATGATGCATAAAAACTTCTGTATCACTTATACTTCTCATTGTAATACTTCATTACCAGAAGTACCTCTCCCAGCTCTTCTAGTTTCCCCTTCCTGGACAGGTTCTCAAAAAACCATTTCCTTTCATCATCTTTGCAGTACTTTACCCCAGCTTGGGTTTCTTACATTCCTGGAGGATGAGTGATCAGAACTGTAGGCAGTATTACAGGTGTCTTCTGCAACAGGACTCATGTAATGGCAACAACTGCCCTGTCTCTGTAGAAATAATTGCTTCAATTTCTCTTTCAGTTTGTATTTTTCTGTTCCACAGATGCACCAGAGCACTGGTGGCTTGGAAGTACTCTATGAGTGCCTACGCCACCCATGTTTTTTTTTTTTTTTTTTTTAAAAAAAAAAAAAAAAAAAAAAAAAAAAAACAACAACAAAAAAACCCCAAAACAAAACAAAAAAAAACCAAAGAAAACCAAACAAAAACCTTGCAGTTTGTACTGCTGAATCTCAGTTTCATTTTATTTTTTCCAGGTAATTAAATTTCTACTCTAAAATATTCTGCATCTCAACTTTCATTCCCTCTCTCCCTTTTTCTTTCCTGTCTTTGAGCCCAACACTCAGCCTAATCATCCTTGCAGATTGTGAGACACTTTATTTATTTTGCCATTTTGACTCTTTATCGTATCTCAATCTACAACCTTCCTCTTTAGTCTCTTTTTTGATGTCTGTAGCTGAAAAAAACTTTACCTATTTGCCTTGACTCTTGTCACAAGGCCTAAGTCAGCCTGACTTTTATCCAGTCTTATCTGTACACAGCCTGAGCTCCAGCATGCAGCTTCCTGTGACAGTTGTTGCTTCTTTCAATCTCCAAAGGTTTTTTCCTCTTGGAGCTTATTTTTGTCACACTGGATTTGCAACTCTTCTATATCTGTGCTTCCCCCTGCTTAGTATTCTGGTTTCTGATATCTTTTGTATCTCTGATGAAGGAAAATATGAAACTCTTACATATTCAAGTCGCTCAGCTTTTCAGTTCAGGTGATTTCTCTAACCAGTTCTTTTTATGTTCTCCAGAGTATCCCCTGTTGAGGTAACAACTGATGTAACAAGTGACCTGATAGTAAACGCAAAGAAAGCTCTTTCTTCCTTTCTTATGGGCACTATATCCAGTTTTTTTCCTAACCAATATGAACCAGAGAGACTCCTCTCAACCCAAAAGTGTCTACAGTTCTTATATTTTTGGTGCCTGTGCAAATACAGCATCTGTACTTTACAAAGCAAAGTCTTGGAAAGACTAAATGATTTACCTTGAGATCATTCAGGATATTTTTCTTAAAAGTAGAGCAGGGAAGCTTTTGGTTTCCTGTATGAAAATTATCTGAATGAAACCTGTTCTCGTCTGCATTCTGACATAAGCGTCTTACAGACCTCATCAACAAGCAGTCACTTGTTTCAATACTTATTTTTCCAACTCACCTCAACTTAATTTCACTCACTAGAAAAGATGTTGAGGAGTGAAGAAAGAGCAGGAACAGGAAATCATGAGCACTCCAGACTACAAAGATATTTCTCCACGTGGATCATCACCTGGTAACATGTTGGTCCTACTCTGTTAAGGATAAATAAATAGGCAAACTTCAAAGAACAGGGAGAAAAAGTTCCTGGGACAATACTACTTAGTGTACTGTATCCCACTTAGCTTTAAATAGCTGGTCTGACACCTCCCTTTACAGGACTGTAGAAGGAAACAACGTGGGTGAGACAATCCACCTCAAAAACTCCACACACAGCTGCACCTTATACCTACTATGATAAAATAATGCCATTATAGCATGGCTGCAGCTCAGCTGTATCTCAGAAGTGGGGTGAAGACCTCTGAGGAAACAATTTCAGTGCAACATAGCACTGTCAAGATATGTTTGAATGGTTTGAGAACCAGAAATATATCTGAACCACGGCATCAATGTGATTTAAAACTTAATAACTTTCTGTTTTGAGAAATAAAGCAAAGTTGTTATTTAATGGCTGAAATACTGCCATTTTCTCCAAATGCCAGTAATAATTTAAATTCATGACTTCTGTATTATTCATGTGGTCCAATTTAATATGAACAGTATTTCTGGTGCTCAGTGTTTATGAAGTGTACCTCTTTAGGGCATACCTTAGTTTATGTCAAACAGATGCTAGAAATAACTACCTGGTGTTCTGCTGCTGCGAACAGGGGATTAAAAATAGGGCTCAATTTTATAACCTGAACAGGGGAAAACATAAGGATCTCTTCTTGACAAGATGCTGGGCAAGGTAACAACATTTGCCCCCCTCCCCGCCCCTACTTCTCTTTCGTCTCTACTGTTATCTCTCTCTTCACTCAGGAAAAAACAGTTGCTATTAAGTATGACTTACAAACTCCAAAAGAAGAAAAAAACCACTTTTTTTTTTTAAATTTATTTATTTGCTACACCATCCTTTAGGTCTCAGGACCTTCAAAGAGAAACATATTAATTACAGTAAAGTAGATAAGACACAATGGGACAACTAGGCCAAGCCACCCATTTTCCCCTTCTGAGAACACATTTGCAAATGCTCCTGGAAGTCAGAGTAAGGTAAATACAGAATCTAATTTACCCAAGAAACCAAAAGAAAATAAATATTTATTTTTATAAAACTACTCACTACTTGGAAAACAAAAAAATAACAAATACAACTTGAAAAGAGCAATTCAGAGAATCACAGATTACTTTACATCTCTAATGTTTCTTGCTTTAACAAAGTACTTTGGGATCATTTTCATACCTGTGTTTTTCCATGGAGTATCAAGAAGGAAGAAAAGTAGTTATTTGATTTTCATTTAACCTGCAGAAGTCACTAACAGGAATAAATATGTCAGTGCAGGGTAGTCAATAACAGTGAAGTGAGCAGTAGTTCATGCTACTTTCCTTTGCCTTACTGAATATCTCAATGTCACCTCAGAAAATATAGTATAGACTCAGAAAACCGCAATTCATCATATTACCAGTACACAGAGCCATGCAACACTCACTTTGTGACTTCAAACTTTCAAGTTGTTGATTTTACCAGAACTAACTAAAAAAAGCTGGTTATAAGGATACTGCATACAATGCTTCAATTTCATGTGAAGTAGTCCAGTTATAACTAAATACAATTAGAAAATGGGTTCTTTCTTCATTCTTCAATTAATATCTTCATTTCATCAGGCAAATTATTTCATTTTAAAACTTTCTCCAATATTAACAACATTTATTATCAATACCAGAAGTCTGGAATGGTTCTTTTGTCAAAGCAAGTGCAATACATGTATTTTAGTTCTGCAGATGTGAGTCTGATGTGCTCTGAGAGCAACGCATCTCATCCAGACTTCATGGGATAGACTTCCCTAGTGAGAACTGTTGGAGCCTTCTTGTCCACACTACACAAGCTGAAATCCTTCCTTCAACTTATATTTAGCAAAGAAAAATCACAGACTAAGCTTAGAAATACTTCTTTGCATTATATATGCTATCAGCCATCATACAAAGCCACTGTGTTCTTTTCCTGGTATTAAAATCTATAATTTATTCCTTCATCATTTGGTTATTATCTATAAACATGATTAGTATTAAGTGTCTTTCTTCTGTTTCCTGCTGCCCTGTTACACTGGGCTGCAAAATAATACTTTGATTTTGCATTATATATACCAGTAAGCACTGACAACTATAAAATAAGTGTGGTTGTAGAAGGACTTGATATTAACACCTTTATTTCATCCATATTAATGTACTGGATCACGTGACAGCATTGTACAACTCTGACTGCACACTATAGTTAATACAAGTCTGTCTGAGCACATACATTGTTTCATGGCCCAAGGTGTTGTCCTGGTTTGTCTAACAGGCCAGTGGAAAAACCAATTCACTAAATATATAGTGATGAGAAGCACTGTAACTTTCATAATTCTCTAATTATTTCTAATTTGACTGACTGAAGTATAGCATCAAGGAGAGGTTATAATGAAGCTGAATATGATGCAAACATGAATAAAATAATTAAAACTAAAGATTGCCTCTTATCAACAACCTTACAAGAACAAGATCACTGACCACTGCATATTGCGTTTTCCAGACTTTTTTTTTTCTTATTAAGAAAAGGTTAATTATATTTCTAGAGAGTACTGAAAGCAAAACTACTGAAAATAAATGGAGAAACAGGTTATAAATTTGCCTAGGAACAAAACCAGGACAGCATTCCGTTAGTCTGCTTTGAACTATCTTGAAAGATTTACTTTATGAACAATCCAAAATCAGTATTTTATATGGCATATACACATACTCAGAAAAACAAAGATTCACAGACAACTCATAAATTGGCATTTCTTCATAAAAATCCATTACAGAGGTTTGGACTCTGCATCATTAATCTGTGTATTATCTGTATTACATCAATTTCATAATGATATTTAGACTTCATGCTACCAAGTACTGCAAGGTTTTCCCCATTCACTCCCAAGTTAGTGATCTAGAGTGACTATTAAATAGGTTTGGAACTTAAGGAAAAAAAATTGAAACAAAAAAAACCAGACCAACCAACCCAACCAAGAAAACTCCCAAAACCAACCAACCAAACCCCAAAAAAACAACCAACAAAAAAACCACAACAAAACACCAAAAGCCAAACAAAAATCCCCCAAACAAACAAGAACAACAACAAAAAAAACAACAAAAACAACACAAACAACAACAAAAAAAACAACAACAAAAAAACCCAACAACAAAACAACACCACACAGACATCCCTTGTTTCTTTTTTTTGTATCACTGAAGAGAAATTACAGTTTTGTTCACTCCAACACTATGTAAGGTTGGCCAAAATTTCTTTCCTGTAGTTAGACTAGAAAGCAGCAAAGAAAAGGCAGGTAAAAAGGTCAGAATTACCATTATGATGTATTTCATAAAAGCACCAGAAATCAAGACAACTTCCACCCTTATATAAAAACATGCTTACATACAAATAGGCATTCAGATAATTCTATGTGATAATATGATCAACAGTGATACAAAAGATGACCTACATGACAACACTATCTCTGTATTAATAAGGAAGTCTTATGCCCAAAGCTATGAAAATAAATTAAAAATAACACATTTAGATACAGTAAGAGTTTTACTTGATATTTTCACTTTATGGCATAAAATGTTCTTGACCTTAGACATCACATCTTTGGATAAATCATCATTCTCTTCTGTCTCTTTCTAGATATTACTAAACTATACATGAAACTTTTTCTTGCCCAGGAGCTGTTTCTGATTACACAGAAATATTAAAGTGCCTTTCTCAAATGCTGTTCTGAATTACAACACCTATTCAACCAACAATGGTAGAAATTATCAAAGAGGAACAGGGAAAGAAAACTACTACGGAGGACCTTAAAAGCATAGATGAGAAAGTCAGCCAAATCCAAATGTACCATAAACTTTAGAGTATTTATCTACTTCATTATCTATACATGCTGCAGCTGAATACTCAGTTGAGATTATAGCCTTGTCTGGGTAAACCACTGGAAGTAGATTCCAGTATGGACAATCTTCTCCCAATTCACAAATAATAGAATTCAGCTCCCCTTAAACTGACTATAAACAGAAAAGTCTGTAACCAAAATAAACCACTCTCTAAACCCAAGTAAGCATCCCCTCAGGAGCTTGCGCTGTTTAACAACATCAATTTATTTAGATGGCATCAGCAGCACGTCAGCCTGGGGCGAAAGCACTAAAGATTCCCTTCCTGGGCTGAATCATTTCACAGGCTCCTGTTATTCAGGATAAGGCACATTAGGAAACATCTTGTTTAATTTGGCTTATTGCAATGATGAATATTGCTCAATCACTTTTCCTGTTTGATAGTCAATGAAAAATTAATGATCTACACATCACTAATCCTTTACTATGATTCCATGCACTTTATAGATTACTTTTTCTTTGAAAAGTAGGAATGCAACACATAAGAGAAGCATTTTTTTCCAAAATATTTGGACAGTCAAGATATAACCTGCATATACTTTGACCACTTACCGTGGAAGACTCTATTCTATCATTGCCTCTGTAACAGTGTTTGGAAAGTTATTTTCAGCCAAGGGGTACCAAGTTTACATGAAAAATACTTTTTTACACTAGCTGATGTGGAACAAGCACATAAGTTCTACATAGCCTACATCATTAAGAATGTCCTTAATCTAAACTATAGTTAAATGTATTCAAAATACAAGACTGAATGTTCTAAATGCTTATATTTGAGATAATTGTGCATCTAGACATTCAGATTAGAAAGAAACAAGTAAATTTCAGGTTAAAGTAAAACTGAGACTTTATACCAGGCAATTAAAAGTTCCATTTCTAAGGTCTCTCAGTTCTCTCAGAATAAAACCAGCTGGAACTTTCCATACCATAACATTGATTACTGTATTTATGCTGAGCTAATCTGTATTTATGAAAAATTAATCCCATACTAAAAATTGAAAATCATTAATGGGGCTCAAGGGAAGAAGATTTCACAAACTTCGAAGCAAAACTTTGTTCTTCACATGTCCAGTTTATGAACAAATACATACTTAGCTAGAAAAAAGATCTTTGGGGGTATTTTGAAGACCTCCAGCATGGAGAAGCAGGCATACCCATTAGACCTGGAGACAGCTGTTCAGGCCTGCTAATGGGCAGCTCCCACATGGGACCAGCAAAGAACTTCAAAGTTAAATCCATAGATCAGGATTCACTGGTTACTCCCTCTGACTGAACCACTATAAATGCTGAATAAGGCTGAATTGAAGTACTTCCATACCAAAGATTCCTAGTGCCATTATGCTTTGCCTCATTCACAAAACAGTTTTTAAAACAGACTAGAAACTTTGGGTTCCTCACAGCATGGCAGGGCTCTGAATGCCTATATTAGGGTGAACTGATTAGAGGTTTGGGTTTGTTGTTTCTTTATTGCTACCTTAAAAGGGATTTGAATAAAATAAGTTACCAGGTAATTTTTCTTTTTAAAAGATGTAACTGCCAAATAAAAACCCTATCATGTCTAAACAGAGGATGAAAAATAAAATATTAGGCAGAATTTCTGTACTATGATAGGCAGACAGAATCATGTAGTTGCATAAAACTGTAATCAAAAAAGAAATTGGATTTTTTAAAAAAAGGTTCTTATTCCCACTGATGTACTCTATGAAAATTAGATCAGAGCAGTGACTTCTCTTGGGTATTCTTTCAGTCCAGTGGACTTCAGAAGAGCCATGGTATACATTTGAGAAACTATCTGTTGCAGGCCAGCAAGGAAACAAATGCCAGTACCAAAAAGGCAAGTGAAACTTGCAACAAAGGCTTCATTTTCCCAAATACTTCATTTTTAGTCAGATGACTTTTTTTTAAACAAGAAGTGTATTCATTATCTACTTATGAGGAGCAAAGTTGAAAAATATTATTAAAAAATGTTTAACTTTTACATTCTTTACAATATAGCAGAGAATTGTAGAATGGCTTAGGTTAGCAGGGACCTTAAAGACCATCTACTTCCAACCCTCAAGCCATGGGCAGGGACACCAGGTTGCTTTGAGCCCTGTCCAATCTGGCCTTGATCACTGCCAAGGATGGGGCATCCCCAGCTTCTCTGGGCAATCTGTTCCAGTGACTCACCACCCTCATGGTACAGAATTTCTTCACAATATCTAATCTGAACATAACTCTCAGTTAAAAGCCACTCACAGAACTTCAATTTCAAAGCAAGAGTGAAAATACTTATTTTAGAAGAACACCTTTTCAGCCCCTTGTAAATAATGGAAATTTTTATTTATTATTTGCTTTAAACAATAATATTTTTCCCTATTCTGACAGGCAGCAAGTAAAAATGTCCAAAATTGCTGTGAAAAGATTTTTTGTAGAAGAAACATAGGCAATCCAGAATTGCACTATTTGTAATACATGTCAAAGAGTTTAAACTTTAAGCTCCATCACATTATTCAAAGTGTCCCATCAAGCTTAACTTTTAGCCAATTTTCAATGAGAATATTTTTAGTAACATTAGTTTGTAAGAATAAGAGACTAATCAGAAGAAATTTACCTGTAGATGTGTCACTTAGGGATGATTTAGTTGTGGTCCTAGAATTGTTAGGTTAATAGTTGGACACAATGACCTTAGAGATCTTTTCCAAAGTAAATGATTCTATGAAATTACTACTGTATGTAATTCATACAGAATTTGACATTCCTATATACATTCCTATAACTCCCCTTTGTTCACAGAATATTTATGTATTTTTAAACTCAAAGCCTATTGTGAACAGATGAAAGTATGCCCCCAGTTTGCAGATGAAGATCCCACTCAGTATAGGAGCTGCTCCAAGTTTCAGGCATCATCCCATACCCTGCAAAGTAGCCTTCCATTTACAGGTTAACATTTTTTTGTGGCACTTACTGTTTTTCTACTGACTAAGTAAAGGTTTCATCCTACAACCACATATGCACGAGTGACATCATTCAGCAGGGATGTTACAGGAGTCAGTGCTGTGGCACTAACCAGGGGCTTCCTGCAGTAATTTTTCCCTGTCTGGCCTCCTCCAGCAAAAAGCTTTCCTATTTGCGTGGAGAAATGTTTCCTAGATATGCAGCCCATACAGCAGTCACTCCAATGCAATGGATTTACACAGGCCCCTACAGCCAAATGACCAGAAGGCTGCACTGCCATTCAGCAAGACCCAGGCAGGCTAGAGAGATGGGCAGAGAGGAACCTAATGAAGTTCAAAAAGGCAAATGCAGGGTCCCACACCCGGGGAAGAATAATCCCATGCACTAGCACAGGCTGGAAAGCAACTCTGTGGAGAAGGCCCTGGGGGTCCTGGTGTACCCCTGGGGGTACTGGAGCCAGCAGTGTGCCCTGGTGGCCAAGGAGACCAAGAGTATCCTGCGGTGCATTAGGAAGAGCATTGCCATCAGGTCAAGGAAGGTGATCCTGCCCCTCTGCTCAGCCCTGGTGAGGCACGTCTGGAGTGCTGTTTCCAGTTCTGGGCTCCTCAGGACAAGAGACACATGGAGCTCCTGGAGCAGGTGCAGCAGAGGGTGACAAAGATGATGAGAAGACTGGAGCATCTCTTGTATGAGGGAAGGCTGGGAGAGCTGGGCCTGTTCAGAGTGGAGAAGAGATGACAGAGGGGATCTTATCAATGCACCAACTTATCTGAAGGGCAGGTGTCAAGAGGATGGGGCCAGAGTCTCTTCAGTGGTGCCCAGGGACAGGACACAGGGCAATGGGCACAAACAGCAGCACAGACTTTAAGGAAAAACTCCTTTTGAGGATGACAAAGTGCTGAAACAAGATTTCCAGAGAGGCTGTGGAGAAAACATATCCATCTCTAGAGATATTCAGCATCTGCCTGGACACAAACCTATGCAACCTGCTCTATGTGACCCCGATTTATGAGGAGGGTTGACTAGATCTCCAGAGGTCCCTTCCAACCCCAACCATTTTGTGATTCTGCAATATGCTCTCAGTCTAATTCTTTTGACTGTCACAGACAAAATCAAAATGTGTAAATTTGATGTAACTTTTTTTATGAGTACTTAAAGCATAATCGCATCTTCTTTATGGGTCTTCTGCTAGCTTAGTCTCATTAAAATTCATTCTTCGGAATGTGCAGTGCAGAGAAAAGGCTGCTAACATGTCACAATAAACCAACTGTCTGAAACTCTGCAGAAAAAAAAAAAAAGAGAGGTAACATTTGCCTTGTATCTTGTAGTTTACGAGAGAAGATATCTAGAAGCAGCTGTAAAACGGTCATAAAATAAAATTGGAATTTATATCAAAATCACACTTAATACCTTAGGGCTTTTCTATCTCTGCATAGTTTTCCCTGAGAGATTTAGTGGTGGAGTTTTATGTTAACGGGCTGAAAGTTATAGTGGAGTTGTCAGTAATACTACCTCTTTTTGGTGTGTGTCTGCCTATATATCAGTCTATTTATTTTTAAATAGCAAGATAGTAACCCCCCAGAAGGTGCAATATGAAAATGCTATTGGCAACAGCTGAGCAGTTATAGAGCTCTTAACCATCCTTAATGAAAATGCTACTGAATACAAGCATTTTTAGGTTTTGTTGTTGTTTGTGGAATTTTGTTTGGTTGGTTTCGTCTGCTTTTGAGTTTTGGTTTTTTGGTTTGCCTTTTTTTTTTAACAGTAAGTCTTTTTTTTTTTAAATGGGGGCCATGAGACAAAACTTGCCCACCACCCTTCCCAACTTCTTCTGTCAAAATATTTCTTTAAAAAGCAAATCAACCAAACAAAGCAGTATGAGAAGTGGCAATAAAATTCATGTACATACTGAACGAATTATCAAACATTTCCTGAATGATGGTGTCCAGGGCAGCAGTGGAAAGCATTTACTAGAAAGGCATTTGAAAAAAATAACGTTTACCTTAAGTCCTCTTCTAAGTAAGGAAGATGGATGTGTGTGTGTGTGTGTGTGTGTGTGTGTGTGTGTGTGTGTGTGTGTGATAAAAACAAGGGGAAGGAATGAGTTTATCAAAGTTGAAGGACTCACAAAGGAAAAAAAACCAAAAAAACCCCAGAAAATTTATGGTAAATAAATTACTCTTACTCTAGGTCCTGCCTCATGAGAAATAATAGCCTTAATGTTTTACAGCTAGGGAATAAAAATTAAAATTAAAAAAAAAAAAGATTCCACATAAAATGTATTATTTGCTTGGCCTCAAAACCATGAGATATTTACTTTCACAGTCAGACATGAAGATTCCCAGTGCCTGCTGAAGTTTCAAAAGAAAAGTTTGCACAGCTTTACTAACTTGTCAGCCGAGTCTCAAGTTTAACCTCAATCTGTATTAAGCTCAGCTTTTATCTATTCCCTATAAGCTTGTAAAAATTACAGAACCCAATTAAGCGTCCTGTTCCCTGATGCTCCAGTATTCAAACCCTGTCGCAAAGTACAGGTAACTTTCAGCAGAGGAGATTCCCCAGGAATTAAATGAACAGGAACAACCAAAGTACAATCTGAAATTATTTCGTAGTCAGAAAACAAAACTTAAGTGCAAACATTGAATGTATTTCCATTTCTTTGGTTACTACTTTGTACAGTGATGTATAACACAGATTAGTGGAGAAAACAGAAATTAAGTAAAGAACAAAAGAGAAGAATGAACAATTACCCACGGTTGTTTACAGTATGATTACAAAGGGAACCGTCCAACATCTTCTTTTGATTAGAAAGATAAGAAGAATCTTATTTAATTTTCATGAAAATTAGAGAATTCTGCAAGGCGTACAAACAGATGCTGAGCTACCAATTCTCAACAACTCCAGAGCAGTGCTTCTGCTACTCTCCTCCATGTAAGCACTGGCCACTCAAGAGTGAACTAAAACGTTTAGTCTCGGTCATTGCTGATGGTATATCTGTGTGTGACAGGTGGGCTCCTCTGGTAGGTTCAGCTGGGACCTCTCATTGGTAACACTACAAATCTGAGGACTGCCTGCTGCTAACAGAATATAAGCTCTTCAGTTTTATGGACATATTTGCGTCTGAGAACAGTACAAAAACTTGCATGTAATACTTCCTCCTTTTTCCAGACTACCCTTTAAATCTATATCCATGGCCACTTTGTTCTAAGATACAGTGCAATTACTCTTCTTGTAACAGGCTCTGCTAAGTCATCAGGATTCACTTTGTGGGTGCAACATTTCTATTTATGAAAATTGCAAGTAAAGAGCTCCTGATATTTCCCAAGTATTTCTTGTGGGGGAAGAGGGAAAGAAGTGGGAAAGGGAACTACAACGGCAGCTGGAAGCAAGGTGAAAACAGCTACTGCCAGAAGACGTTTCTCCACGACTGAGAATCATAGAATGGTTTGGGTTGGAAAGGACTTTGAAAATCACACAGTTCCAACACCTTGCCATGGGCAAGAACACCTCAGAGCCCCATCCAACCTGGCCTTGAAAGGTTTGAATGACTAGAGCTTGTGGTAGCCAACTGTATGCACAGTGCTCAGAAAAGCAGCTCACTTTGTGCCACGCTCAGCAATGCAAAAATCTTACAGTCTTTTAAGTTTTGATACATCTGCAGCAACAATTGATAACTGTAGAAAGTATCTTAAAACCCCAAAGATAGAGTCTTATACAGCCTAATTACTATATCAGGGAGGGGCATAATCAAATATTTTAATATATTGGGCCTCATGCTTGGGGTCTTTAAACATTGTCTGAAATGATGACAGAGCTACAGGCAGTTTAAGAAATAAAGCAAGAACAAAATCTGCACAGCCTTCTTTGCAAGAGATTAATTTCCACTGGGAGTAGAAATGCTGGGTTTGAGTTATCCTAATCCTCTTGAGCCTCTACATGCCTTTAATGAAGTGTGGACAAAGCCAAACAGTGCTTAAGAAGCCACAGAAAAGACTCTGTAAAAGAGTTCCAAGCCCACAGAGGATTACACATTTCTTGTTAGAGCAAATAGGTTTAAAAATTCTAAAAAATTAATCAAATCTAAATGGGATTTAACATTTGCCATGAGCAAAAAGTTTAATCACTTTGGCTTGGCTACATGGTGACCAGGGTTAACCTTAACTATAATTTGATGAAGCCTAATAACCCAGGATTTGCAGCTATTTTACTATCTTGGGACCAAAGCCAGCTAAGTAATATAGTCTTAGAGAAGTGTAGATGAAAGTGTATTTGGTACCAGTTGACTGTTACCACCTATGTATGACACCATCTGGAAGCAGGTTGACAGCTTTAGAAAAGGAAACTCAAGAAGAAAAGCTGTTGAGTGGTCTCAGCATGTGCACTGAACAATACAAGAGGTTTGTTTAAAAACCTCCTGTTGACTTTATTATGAGCTGATTCTACATGAAAGTATGTTGGAGGATCAGGTGAAAGTCGCAATTTTTTTTACAGCAAAACGTTTTTGTTTGTTTCAGAACAAAAAGATGATGTAAGGTAAAAGCACAATCACGATGGAGAGAAGTAGAATGTCTCATTTTAGGGCTATATCACCAAAGAAAACTTAGGCATCATACTCCAGTGCCTAAATAGTGAGGTATCCTGCTATCCACCAAAATCCCAAGCAGGGGCTGGAGTGGCTAGTGTCGGAGAGACGGAGAATGTCAAGGAACTCAGAACAGGATTCACAGAAACATGTGGACCAGGCATCCCACATCCACTGTGGAGGCCCAACATCATCTTTTAGCCCTCAGATGCAATTAGACATCGAAGTCCACACTAACAGAGAAGCATGTAACTCTTTTCTAGAATCAAGATGCCTTTCTCCCTCCTCCCACTCCACCAGATGAGTGAGAAAAAAGAAGTCATGCTCAAGCTCAGTTGTACTTGAAGAAATCAGTGAGACCACTTGAAGACTACAGTGCTGCTAAATGTTAGAAAGCACAAGAAGACTGGCCATAAATCCAAAAACCTTCTTCAAATATGCTGTTATAAACCAAGTTCATCTGCAAGTAATTTAATTTAGTTATTTGAAAACAACATAGAAGTACTCTGCACAGCATTAGGTGTCTAAGGCCTATCACAAAAGCAATCAGATCACTCTGGAGACCAGCTGTGCATCAAGTAGATTGCTTTTATCTAAGTGATAAAAACCTTGTAGACTGTGAACAATACTGGGCATAAAACGTAACATTTTTAATGAACAACATAAAAGATGAAAAGAATGAGCACAAGAAATGGTAATTTAGTCAGAAGATGGGGGAAAAGAGCCTTCAGAATATGACATTTTATAGCAAGTAGGTTTTGCAGTAAGCAGAATTTAGAGGGGGAAACAGTATTTTCCTCCTCTAATTAATCCAGTTGGGGTACCTTGCAAATCAATCAGGAATGTTCCAGCATCAGCCAACTGAATCTAAAGAACAAGCATTAACATATTCTGGACCTGTTTCTGATCCAAGATAAGACATTGAAACTCCATTAATTTCAATGAAGACGCAAAATTGGCCATTTTACTATAATCTTCTACATCAACACGAAAGAAAAAGCATAAACCATTAAGCATTAAACTGCCTTTATATTTTATTTCTTTTATGAGGCTCCTAGCAGGATATTAACAGCAGATTATACCTTTTGTGAGCCATCTAACAGGACATTAACAATGGAAGGGTACCCAATAAATAAAATGACTGTTATTACTACTATTTATAGTTGGCTTGTCAGCACCAAGAAATAAAATTTTAACATTTGGAAAGCGAGGAGCACTCTGCATTTCTAACCATCCTCTTGACAATCTTTTTTTTTTTTTTTTTTGGGTCCAACTTGAATACAAAAATACATTTCGGCACCTAAATTTCTTTTTACTTTCAGGTGCTGAAGATGCACAGCAGAGATCTGAGCAGTGCAATCACAGCCAGTGCAGGCACAGCCTAGTTCACAATACCTACATGTGGGGAAAAAAAGAGTTTCAGTTCAGTCTGACAGAAGCACAACTGGATGCAGACTTGGAAATCATGAAAAATACTTCCTGTGCTTCTCAACACTGGCTTTCCATCTGTGGTGCCTTTCTACAGTTTGCTGTGCGTTCTAATCCACTGTCATTTCTTATGTACCACTGTATCGGTTCAATACATTTTGCTTACAGGCAATTCCAAACATTTTGTAGTTCATTATTAAAACAAAACAAAAAACAAACCCCACACACCTGAAAATTTGGAACAAAAATTTGTTTTTCTAGAATGTCCACTGAAGAGTAAAAGCTCCAGCCATTTCAAAAAGTCAGTAATTTCCAAGAGAAAGGGTTACACATCTGAAACCAAACTACATGTGCAAATACACTCATGTACACATAGACACACCCCTTTAAGGTGTTAGGTCAAAGGTGGACTTGACCTCAGAGGTCTTTTCCAACCTTGTTGGTTCTGTTTCTGTGAAGAGTTTAAACTTTCCAGATTCAGGCTACAGGTCTGGGTTGTGAAACAGACAGCTGCAGAAACCAAGACAAGTGCTACATGTTTCAAAATTCTGAAATGCACATATTAGTCCTGATATACCAATACTGTATCATTAGTCTACTCCTAAAACTTGCTAAACTGCTTGTTATGGGAAAGGCAAAAACACCCTTGTTATATAACATATTTTAAAAAGCCAGAAAGGACTTGAGGCAAAGTGCTGAAACAAAACAACAGTTACATATAATTTCTATTAAAACAAAGATGTGAAGTTAAAAGCTTAAAACGGTAATGTTTGTTCACAGTCCAAAACTACATCTTGAATATTTGCTATTATTTGACCTTCCTTTCCTTCTCGCTCTTTTTTTTATATCTTTATTGTCTTACCTTTCTTTGCCTCTTCTATATCCAGAGTAAACTTTCTGGCTAACAACAAAATGAAATACTGCAGGCTGACTTCTTCCCTAGACAGAAGAATTGTTTTAGCAGGTCTTTATTAGGACTAAGCCTATCAGAAGACATTTTAAAGTATACTAATCTCCGAGTTCTTGGAGAGCAAGCCTTACTCATCCATGATAGAGCAACAAAGCAAATTTTCCAAGAACTCTCAGATCAGTTTTCCCAGTGCAGACCAACTTATTTTTGGGCAAATAGCTCAAGTTTACATATACAACTGCTTCTTGGCTGCCAAAGATAGACTACTAAAATAAATAAAATATAATTAACCTAAGACTGCTACCAAACAGCAGACATGGAAGAGAATCTGATCTCCTGCTACCACGCAGGAGAAGGCACACTCATTTGAAAGAGTCTCTCACCAAGTCTAATTCCTTCCACAAGGCAGGAGAGAGCATCTTGTGGTACCTGTTCACTTCAGTTGAAGGCACAAGAGAGGCAACTCACAGGAGCACTCAGCAGTTTTACAAGAAGTCTCCCAGAGGATCACACATGCAGGGCATAGTTCAAAAGGACATATAGAACAGCAGCAGATGCCCTACAGGCTGATGCATCTGACCTGGTAGCAAAGATGGTGATGCAGTCCAGCCAGAGGAATTCATGAAACATCTTAGGTTGCACAAATGCAACTTGGTTTTTTTTGTTTTTGTTTCCATCACTTTCCTCTCACCTTTCTCTTTCCCACCCAATATTTTATAAAAGGGTTGTCCTTCAGTGTACTTGCTTATATGGATACCTTCTAACATAACGATACAGAGAGCCAACAGTTCTGACTCATGGTTTGCAAGAGCAAAAAATACTTGATGACTTTCACTTGGAGTTTACTATAGACAAAAGAACATATAACAGCTCTGCCAAATACCTTCATGTTTTTCCTTCTACCTTAAACGCTTGTGCTTATATTCTGTCTCTCTCTGTATAAACCATGTCATTGAAGCAGACAGAAGCCAATAGAAGTAGTTTCTGATCCAAGAGACTTATTCTAAAAGACTTCCAATGGCCTCAACAAACAAAAAAAGGCATAAAAGGCAATGAAAAGAGGAGTATTTTTTACATATAATATCCAAATCCTGTATCTGTAGATATGTGCCCTTCCCTCTGGATTAAGTGTGCCAGTGGAGCTGGTCCTGCCAGCAAACCTCCTCCTACTAGAGCAATGGTGTTTTTCTGCACCTGCACATATGGCACAGTGGGAAACTCTGGAATGGGATGCACTCTTAGGGACTCTGGCTCTTGGGCACAGAACACTAAGTCAGGACAGGTAGGTAGCTTGTGTGACACGGTACAGGTGAGGCAGCCTACATCTCCAGGGGAGCAAGCTTTCAAAGTTTTTCAAACCAGATACTGATTATTGCCATTGATCATCAATAAAAACAAAACTCTGAGACACTGGAAAGCTAAAGGAGAACTACTGTGCCAGAAAATATGCAGACATACTCTGAAAAACATGAAGGAAAAGACAGGGGGCAGGGGGGATAAACTTTTAAGGCATACACATTTACTATTTTGATGCCTGATTATGCCTGTGGCTGCAAAGGAGCAGCCAGGGATTGCAGGAGGCAAGCACTGGTGTCCCATAAGACATCCATCATAGACAGATCAGGTGTCTTTGACCCACTGCTCGTGGCAAGACCCTAATGTCTGCATGCAGTAGTTGGGACTGCATGCCCAACTATGGCTTCAGCACACGCTGACCTAGAACACAGTGCTGAATAGGACTTTTTTGCATGGCAATGAGCCCAGAGACTTGTGGAGATACAGCTTCATGACCTCCATGAGTCAGTGACCTTGGCAGACCTACCAGCACTCTACTATTAAGCCATAAAGTATTAAGAATCACACATGGACAGCTTCCAGAGCATGATTCTGTCCAGAAATGTTTATACTGCTTCTGCATGTCTTTTCAGTTCATAATACAGATCCCATATCCAAAATAGAAAATCTACCACTGACAACCTACATTCTGGCTAATATCCTGCTCTCAGAGATGCTGCAAATGTCTGTCAAAAACCTGTCAAACACAGTGGTGTCTTGTTTCCTGGTGGCAGACTCCAGTTAGCTTGCTGCACTCTTCAAGTATTGGAAAGCAGATGAAATATAGTTGCTCTTCACAGCAATCACAGGATTATAGACTCAGAGATAAACAGTGGTGATTTTTCATGCAATTATCGTCTTATATTCCCTAGCTCTGTTCAGTATGAAGTTTTCTATTCGTTTGCTCTTTTCCTAAAATCCTGACAGCCAACCTATTGCAATACGCTGATGTAGGATTTCACTACTACGGACAATAAAAGGCAGTAGGTCCTTCTATGACCTGAAGAAAGTTCATTTTTTATTAATTTGTACCCAAGTTATATGCTGCTGTTCTTCAGCCAGTATTCTGTGATAGACCTTTCCAAACCAGTATCCTAGCTGTATCCCACTGATGACTTCAGAATGGGTTTCCTACTCATACTGAACACTCCTTGAGTTGTCAGGCATCATGCTTGTCTGTGAGCCTTTGTGTCAATCACCAGCAAGTTCCTTCTAGCTTGCCCCTGATTTGCTTGCCACATTCCCAACCCCACAATGGAAGACACAGATAATAAAAAACTTCCTGCAGATCAAATTTATAGAAGACACTGTATTTATGATGGGGCAAAAAACCCCAACAACACACTCAGCCCCTTAGGCAAATCAGTAACAATATTGACTTCAATGATTGAGAAGGAAAACAACTTCCCCAACAAACTTCATTGCCCTATGTACTGACTCCTACTGTAGAGAGATGGTCTCATAAAAGACACCAGCTAAACAAAAGAATCAAATACAGTCTTACTTATATAGCATTTCTGACAATAGTCCTGACAACAGCTACAGATCAGCAGGTTTGGCATCAAGGCTTCTGCATCAAAGCTTTGGTTTAGAGACACATCCACTAGTTTTCCTCACGGAGGACCAAATCAACACAATAAATATCAACTTCAACAGACCGCAGAGTCAGATTTGGTTTACTTATGCTGTTATATTACAACAATATAGAGGCTATCAAATGCTGACATCTGATGTAGCAGGCCAATCTAAACCCAAAAAGATTATATTTTGAAATCTACATCAAAATTACTGAAGATACAAGAGAGGTCTCAACTTGATTTAGAGTCCCAGAAGCTGCCATAATTTCATTGAAGTAATGCTGTGCCAACTTTGAGAGAAAACATTGATAGTAATCTGCAACCATGTCCAAATGGTAGCTCTGAAGCTGTTGCCAAAGATGAATGGACAGGTTCACCAAAACAGGAGGTAATACTGTGCATAATTCCTTGTAACACAGTAAGAGACTGTGGCTGATGCCTTATGTTAGAAGAAATTAAAAAATAAAATGTTCTAGATCCATCATCACAGGTAGAATTGATGATTTCAAGGATTTAATGATGCAAACTTCTAATTACAGTGCTACCTCACATCTTGGGAAGACATGAAAGTCCACAATACGACCCATCTTAGTTCTCTAGACATTGACATCTGTGTCCAGTACAAAGAAGTTTACTGCTTTGATGGGCAGCAAAAAATTGAATTAGAAAAGCAAGAAATGAGGCACGCTGAAGGTAACCCAAATGTATCACAGGGAGAGTTACAAAAAAAAGCTGTCTGGCTGTTTGCTACTACTCACCACAGCATGCAATACTGCAGCATGGATAGCCTGTGCAGAAAGGAGATGAATACATCCAACAGTATAAAATATTGGCAAGAAGGCACGAGAAGTTCACATCTTACAGAGATCTGTAAATAAGACAAGCAGTAACTTTACACCAGTAAGTCGGGACTGTTTACAGTGAAGGCTCAGACAGTGCCAGCTGCCATCTATATGAAATCAGGTCTGCAAACCTGGCTCAGTCACTGGAGAGCAGTCATGGAAAACAGAAGGCACAAACAATTCTGAGCACTGCAGATTAACAGCTAGTTAGATACACACTGTTAACCAATTAGTGTGAATACTTCAAGCAAAAAGTGCTTTAGTAGGTTTGAGACAATCTATAAGCTCCATTTTTGGGCAGTTAAATGCCTCCCTGCCATCCAATCCCGTCAGATCTCGGATGCTCAGCAGGGTCAGCCCCGGTTAGTACC
>JAWWEU010000040.1:71145650-71156563 GCA_035583155.1 Acropternis orthonyx | reverse complement strand
CTGCGCACGCTGTGCCTCACCTAAAAAATCCACTGCGCAGGCTGGAAGGGCACACCCACGTGGGGAGAGACCTTCCCAAAATCTTCATTTGTGAAGTCTGGCCAGTTTTGCTTATTCCCTTTCCATCATTCTTTAGACCTTATTTGTCACCATTTTTATGCTGGTCCTCACCCTTCAGTGAAAATTAGTTTTCCAAAAGAAAATATATGCTTTCAAGCACTAGACTGATACTTGGAGTGAGCCATTTTGTTGATAATGTGGCTTCTTCATGATTATTAAATACGTTTTTCCTTTCAGACTTTATTTAATTCCTCTTTTATAGTTTTCATTTGTGGATAACTTACAAGTAAGTGATTATGTTTATTTGATAGTCAAAATTCAAGTTGTGTTTTACTGGTTACTTGTCAGAAAAAAAATTACCAGGCCACTGGTTTTTACGTTGTTTACATGTTACCAGTACACAGAATACACATGAAAACCACAATTTCATTTCTAGAAAAGCTCTATATGAAAATATAAATTTTGACTTCCTGTGAAACCCTACTAAAATTTACTCATTGTCATGAAAGTCCAACACTGAGAACATGTAACTAACGAAACCAAGCTCCCCTTAACATTTAAGGTGAACTTCGTTTCAGCATCAGTTGGTGTGTCCCAACCTAAGTTTTATTTTCAAGGTTAAAAATTTATCATTCAGTACTAAAAATTTATCGTCAGAAATTTATCATCATTATATTATCTTCTGGGAGTTCAGAAGATAATATAATCCATTGCTTGGACTAGCAATAGATCACTTGTTTCATGCAATTCTTGACAGATATTTGTTTAACCCATTCTTAAAGGTCTTTTTTCAGGGCATCGGATCAAGCAGTGGGGGATTTTCATTTATGGTTTGGGGGTTTTATTTTTTTTTAATAACTTATAACAAGTTCTCTTAATGCCTATTCTAAGTCATCTTTGATGCAATAAATCTATTACGTTCCAGTCCATCCAGCATACAGACTACTGTTGCTCCTCTGCAGCAGCTGTTTACACAGATGAAAGCTGTTGTGTCCTGTTTCTGTAGCCTGTGAAAACCTAACTGGGCTCCTTGAAGCGCACCCAATATTCTGATAGATCTCTGCTCATTTTCACTTCCTTGTCTTTAGTCGGCTCTCCTTGAAATAGAACATCCAACCAAGGACACAATGATCCAACTAAAACTTGTGCAATATATCACTTGCTTCTCAGGTTATACTCCTGTTTGCACATCCCAGGATGAAGTTTGTCAAAGCAAGACCCATTATGACCTCCCAAATTCCCTCATATGTTGTTCCCTGTGATGTTTTCATGTGTTAATTAAACCAATTTCATAAACACGTATTTTAAATAAGCAGACAAAACTAATTTAAAACCTTGTAATCAACAACAACAAAAAAGTTTGTTAAGACCATGATGGCCTTTCATTTTTCTTTTGCTCTTTATAAATTCATTTCACTTTGTTTTTTATGGAAATTTTTTAAAGCCTCTGAGATACTGCTATACTGGGCCCTACTTCACAAATTTTCATTCCCAGTGATTGTTTCATTTTTTTAAAAAAAGCATAGGAAAACTAAGGCAAAACTACCCAGGAAAACAAAAAAAAACACCTTCAAAGAAAACATGACTTAAGGAAAAGAAAACACTGAAAATCATGTCTGGGTTCTGCACTAGGGCTGGGGAGAAGGTAAACAGAGAAAGTTTAAATATGTGATATGAAGCAAAGACACACAAAACCCTCCCCGACTCACAGAAGCATACTTCTTTGAGGAGTGTGTTTAATTTGGCATTTGCACCCTTGTACTGCGTTATGATTGATCACAGAAGCCTGCCGCCCTCCAGGAGATGGAAGTCCTGTGTACAGAAATAACAACTGAGGAAATCTGTCACCTTACATTTCATCCAGGTCTTGGTACATTAGGAACAAACATATGACAAAGTGGCAACAAATGTATTATTTTCAAAGACTAACAAAAAAGAAGAAAAAAAAACCAAAAAAACCCCAAACCAAACAAACAAAAAACAAACTGAAAACCATCACCATCAAAGAAACCCACAAAACCCCAGCCTCAGAAATAGAAGCCCATAGGGTGAAACGATTGGAAAATCATTGTGGAATATAAGAGGGTAGTTAAAAGATGCTTTCTTCCAAATGATCAACTTAGCAAGGAAAAGTGCAACTACATTATTCCAAGAAAATCAGGACCTATGTTTTCTAAAATAACTGCTTTAGAGATGTCTTTACACTGAAACAGTCTAAGACTACAGACAAAAAGACTGAAAGATAATACTATTATCTTAAAAATATCTAGAAATGCCTGTGTTCTGAAAGACTAATACCCTTCTTCCTTCCAGTAGATCCTTGACCTATGACAATCTAATTATTAGAGGTTGTATTTGTCCTGCAGACTATTAGGATCTGGAATTTTGTATTGAAAAGGACAAAACTTCAGTGCTTCCTGAAAAAAAAAACCCCACACCATTTAGCATCACCACTGAGTTGCTTCTGATGTAATGTCTCTTGGTTTCAGGACCACTAGTGCCTCAGGTGGAAACAGCATAAATACACAGAATACACTTGTTTTTCCTCACTGCCATCCAGGAATGGATTTACTGTTTTGGAAGCAGACTGATCAATCACAAGAAGTAGGTAGTGAGGGCCGGTCACAGATTGTACTGAAGATGTAGTTAAAATTGATTAGGACAACAGAGATCTGAAAGTTTCCTTTACCTCCAGGCACTGCAGGACAGCAGGATCAACCCACCACAAAGATGTTTTAACCATACACATGGAGACAGAATAACTTTAAGATATTTTAATTACTTTTTGCTAACTATCAAGTAGGTGTTCTGATCTTTACCAGACCCAAAGTTTACCTGCAAATACCTCAGAACTACGTCAGTACTATTTACTTTAGCATCTCCTCCTACCCAAGAGCTGTAGGTGTATTTAAACTAGGCCCTTCTTCTTCCCAGCTCTCCTGAGATACAAACCTCCCACCCACACAGCACATTTACTAGACACACAAGCAATCAGATCTTGACAAGGAACATCATATCCTCCACTTTTGTGGGAGATTAGGAAGACAGGGTGTAAGTCCATTATGTCCACAACAGTCATTAAAGAAGACACTGTGAATATGGAAAACTCCAATCAGGTTTCTTTTCTGACCTATGAGAAGAAAATTGCCTGCAAATCTTAATAACTACCAAGTTGTTATTATATATCAAGGATCCAGCCTCCAGTCTACTTTTCAAGCTGTGCTGCTTTACCTGGAATAATTTAAAAGTCACAGGATCAGAAAAGGAAGAATCTATCCTATTGGTTAAGGTACTTCTCTGAAAGGAGGATTTATTTCTTTCTATTGCAATAAGTGGTTTAGGTATTTTAATGCAGTAATTGCTCACTGTATCTTTTTACTTTCTTCCACAGTGTTAGAGTAGCAGATAGAGTATTCTTCTAGGAAGGAACAGGGATTGGGCTTGCATCTTCTGGGAAAAGAAAGGACTTCGAAAGGACTGTTGCAATGCAATATCAGAGGGGTTGAACATGACCTCCATCTCCAGCTGTTCTCCACAATGAAAAAAAGAAAACCTAAAAAACCCAACAACAAAACCAAGTCTGTTGCAATTTTTGGAAGAACATGCATTTCTAACTGTCTTCCTTTTAAAGATATAGGGCTTAGCACTATAAATGCTTCATCAGCCCAGAGGTGACCATACAGGTTCCTGAAATGAGGATTTACCTGAAATCATCAACCTTGGTATTTTCTCCTGGCTACCTTAACCATATCACATTCAGTGTCCTCATTGACTATCCCATTAAAAATATCTTTATTCCTCTCTCTACAGCTGTGGGGAGCATAAGTACCACATGTTCATCAGGCTGGAATTCCAGTGTGAGTCTGGAGTAATTAAAAGTTACACAGGTCTTCAGTGTTATCTGTTCATGTCCCTGTAGGAGGATGTTCAGGCTCCTAGGAGAGAGATCACAACTTCTTTCAGAATATTAATTAACGCTGAAAAATTTGTGGCATCCATTTCGAAATGAGTTCAGGTTGAAAGCAGCCTTCTTCCCCGTCCTTAAAGCAACCTGAGCTAAGAATTAATAATTTGTCAATCAAGATGAGCAAAGCCACTAATCCCCACGACAAGTTTTCCAGCATAGACATTGAAGTGTCCATCCATAAGTACCACTTAGGGATTTGACAGTGTCTCTGCACACTGAACCATGTTTAACTCAAAGCAAAACATACAAAGGCATCATTTACTGTAGCAGGCTCCTTCTCAGACCTACAGGAAGGCTGGGTGCTATAAAAAAAACATAATGACTGCTATTCCAGGTTTTTAGAGAAGTAAACTGACACACAGGTGAGTTTAAAGACTCGGAGTGCGTGATTTTCACAGTTCAGAAAAGAGTCACCATTGAGAACCTGGTTACAACTACCACTTGAATCGACAGCTTAGCCAACAGAAGCCTTTCCTGACAATTTTCAAGCATAGACTCTCTCAATGCAGCTTGAAGATGGCAAGCGTAGACTATCTCCACTGGCTCCTGCATCATGCTGAGTGCGCTCACACTCAGCACAGACTGCAAGCAGATCCTTTGCTGCAGCTTCAAGAAGTGAAGGTAGTCCTGTTAGCTTTGTTTTCAGTTCAATTCACACATTTTTGGTTAGTCTGTGTTGTAAAGGAGTGACACCTAAATTTAACTCTCCTTTGGGAAAACACATATTTTGCCCATAGCAACAAGTTTCTTTCTCTGTTGCAAGAAAGAAGATTGAAGTTTGCAAAATTATATCATTGTCAGTTTGCCCTACTGGAGAAGAGTATTAACTCCATGGTTTAGCACTGCTCTCATTAAAAAGTAAAAACCACTGTTTCCAGTGGGAAGCTCCTGTTGAAATTATAATGAATTCCAGATATATTTTCATGGATTAATGGATTTTAATTCTTTATGGATGAACTAATTTTCTTTGAATTAAACTAGAAAATTATGCTATTGTTAAATTTTATTGATGTTCCAAGCAATGAGAGACTGTAAGACTAAAGATATATCTCTGTGCCTGGCAAAAATTCACATCAGTGCACTCAGCAGAAGTCAGAAAGGTGTACTGCAAGGAAATATAAGAATAAAAGCACCCCATTGACATCTTTTCTCAGGGAGGCATTTGAGTGATACCCATATTCTGAGAAGTCTCTACTGTGATATGCCAAATCAAAATAATAATTCATTTACTTTACATTTTCATCTTCAGCACTAACAAGAGTAAGGGCTGCATTGGCCCCTCAGTATCCCAGCTTTATGCTTTCTAACCTGCAATCACATACCCTTTCTTCTGTTAATGGAAAAAACAGATTTAATTATTTACAGGCTGAAAAATCCTCAAAGCCAATACTACACTAAAACCCAACTACTGGGTAAAGACCAGCAAAAAACATCCAGACAAAAGAGGACTGTTCTTTAGTTATCACACTTCTGCAGGGTAATGCCAGCAAGAGCTCCTCTTGAGCATCCTTCTGTGTCAAGAAGCTCAGCAGTATTCCATCCTACGAGAACAGGCACTTCTGAACTTGGTGTTTCTTGCTGTAAGGTCAGTTCCCGAAGCCTCACACTATAAACACAGTCACTCATCTGTTTATTTAATGAAACCATTCACAATCATAACATTGGGATAGTCTGTTAAGATCCTCTGCTTGGAAAAAAAATTAAAAAAAAGAAAAAAATCAAGGCCAAGGACAGAAAGCCTTTTATTTGTGAAATTTCACAGCTTAACTTTGAACAGATGTATTAAAAAAAAAAAAAAAGAGGAAAATCAATCAGCATCCTTTAAAGTGAACAGAAATCTCTGAGATGCTGGTTAGTCATGGAAACTAGTTTGTTCTCATTTTTATTCTACTACATTTACTCACTTACCTGAGTGAATCTTTATGACAGCATGGTAAGCCAGTTGAAGGAAATATTTAAAACAAATACCTACAAGTGAGATCTCCAACATAGTTATCTCAAGTTAGGCATAAAAAAGTAGGACTCTGCTGAGCCAGCTTCAGACAACAACATCCTGGTCTGATCTAGTTGTCTAGACTTCCTTCAGTCAAGTGAAAGAAACAGACAGTTTCGGATTGGAATCCTGGCATGCAAATGTAAACACAATCTTGTGTTCATTGACCACACAGAGAATCTACTCTCTGCCTCCACTACAGAAAAATACAAAAGCAGAACCCTAATTCAGACAAGATGAATCTCCCAGCCATCCCTCACACGCAATTTTTTTTCCAGTTCACACACATCCACTTGAAATGTTCAAGTGTGCAGCACTTCTAAACACGCCTTAGAGCATTTCAGTCTAGAAATTACCACAAAATTAAGCACTTAAGTAGATGCAATCAATTGCTATTTGTGAAAATTGTTGGCTTAGCTTTAGAACAGAATATACATCGGACCCTTCTTCATTTAGGCACAGAACAGACTTTTCCCTTGTGAAGTTTAACTTATTTAGGTGGATGGTTATTTCATTCATTTTCAACTGTGCTGTAGCTGGTTTGATGCTCACTTGTAGTTAGGGCTTAATACAGCACTTCCTTACAATTGCAGGTGGTCATAAGAAATTCATAACTCAAAGTTACTATATATCCAATTAACATCACGGGAGATGCAAACAAGATCCAATCTAGAAAGTCATCAAGCAACTTGCATCACCTATATTTTTAAAATAAAGGTTTATTTCTTTAACACTTCCTCACAGGTCAAGTTTATTTCCAAGAAAATATTTTCTTACAGCTTATTTCAAATTTTTAATTTGTTCAACATTGAATGCAGTAAAATCTGATCAGTCCAAATTTATTTCTTTAGATGGTCAGTTTCATAATCTCTCATTTTTTCCCCCCATACAGGTCTTGCAATCATTTATATGAAATTTGTAAGGACGAACTAAGAATTTGTGCTTTTGATACTTCCATAATTTCTAAACTTTCCTTAAACTGTGCAAAGAACTAAATTCAGACTCCAGAAGAGAACCTCTCCTTTGCATAGCTGACTCTCAACTTTTTAGTCAGTTTTCAGAGGATTTGAGAAGAGTTGGTACTTTTTCCTGACACACATTTCCTTTTTAAAACTTGTGATGATCCCAGTTTCTCAAAATTCCTTGTAAATTTTTTTTAGAGAAATTAATGTGCACAAATACCCTTTAACATACTAAACTTTGCCACCTTATTTAAAGCAGTATCTACAGAACATAAAAAAAGGAAGTATAAAAGTTTATAACAAATCCACCTAACTGCATGCTGTATATATTAAACATGTACGAGATTTAGCTAATGAAAGTAATTATGGATATGTCCAATTCTGCTCTTCAGGAAATGGAATAAAAATAGTCAGCCATGCTGCTCCCAGCTGCAAAGACAGACACACAGTACCATAAACTAACAGAAGAGAAATATTTCCCCTCATTTGATCTCACTAGTCTGTCTTTCTTCAAAGTGCAAGCATGCAGTGAAACGTATTTAAAAAAATTCAAAGAAGTCTCACAAGCACCAACACAATCTATCTCACCCACACAATGCAAGAAACAACACATGCTCCACAAAATAGTCTACAGAGCGGAATATTTTCTTTCCATGACATTCACCTCAAACACCCTGCATTCTGAAGGTTTTAATTTTGCAAACTAAAAACATACACCAAAAACATTCTCAAGCTAGACAAGTGTTGCCTTCCCCCTTCTTAAGAACAAAAAGTCATTGAGAAAGTCTGGTGAACACTGAGCCCAGGACCTGAGCCTGAGAAAGGTCAAGTCTGTTCTAAATGCAGAGGCAGTGATGTTCCACAAGAGTTCAAAAATCCACATCCTCTGCTCTCCCACTCCCAATATAAACCCTGAATTATTTAGATAAGTTTTTTGGGACAAAGGTTAATGAGTCTTTAGGTCAAAAACCAATAGTAATCAGCATTATCAAATTAAACAGCTATTCTTTTTGCTGTGCTCCTCACTTTTTCCCCAAGGAAAAAAAAAAGGTTGTTAATCCAAATTAGAAACAAACAAAACAAAAATAAATCCTTTCCCAAGAATATTTTTTCTATGCATGAATGCTATACCCACACTGCACAGCCCCTTTATAATCACACACCTTTTAAACCAGATACATTTCTATTTCAAACTATAATCAAGACATTAATTTGTTCTATACTTAGAAAAGGCACAATCTTTTCTGTCTCAAAACAGAGCTTTGCAACTCAAATAAAAAGGTAGTGCTTGCAATGGAGGAGGAGTAGGAGATTAAAACATGCACTGAAAATAAATCAATTACTTTTAAGTCCAAAATTAAATAGCAAAACAATAATAACAAGAGTTCAGGATTCCAAGCAGTAAGTGTATTAATGACCATGACAATTAAGAGACACATTCTACACTGAACATATGTAATTGTTCAGTCTACTGGAAAAAATTGTTAAATGTCTACATTACAAACACAACTATTTTCAGTTGTTTCTCACTGTTCTACAGCATTAAATTACATACTACAGGGAATGGGAGAGCAAAGGATTTATGAAAAAGGCTTGGGAGCTCTAGCAACTATGCACAAGGAAACATCTTTCCCCAGAAAAAACTTTCTGTGGAACCACAAGGGCAATAATCTTAGAATAAATCCTGTCAGATGTTGCTGTGTTAACTAGAACACTATGGATTTATAACAGACTACATCAGGCAGGCTATCTATGAGCACAGGACACTGGGTCATTCTGATATGTTTAACTGCTCATACATCAAATTAATCCTGGAGATGAAAGTTGGAAACCCAGGCTCCTCTAAAAGGCAGAAGAGCCAGCACTATTCCTGCAGGGCTGTCCCCAAAATCTCCAGTTACATAATCTTATCTTCAGTGCTTATAAAACTTTTCCAGACTAATCGCTTCAGTTCATGTTTTCCAGGTATTCACTTTTTTTTTCTTTTCCCTCCAAGTGCTTTCACAGTTTCAAATAACAAGGTGAAAAAGGGGAAAAACAAACAAACCAAAACCACCAAGTGAAAGCATTTTAATGGGGGCTGTAAACCTGTCATGCTGTCAAAGAGGGATTTGAAGTTTGGCAGGAAACAGCAAAGGCCTCCACTTCAGAAATGCAGTTTCTCCTCCCATGCAACTTCCTACAGATCTGAAAAATAACAGTTCCCCTCCATTCCCAAAACCTTACACCTCTTCACTGTAGGACTTGTTCAGAGCTCCAAGAGCTCTCAAAAGAGCAGGTGCTCAAGCCTCTCAACTCCTCACCTGGAGGACAGACTAATCCCACACAGCGATAAACACACTTTGGTCAAAAACTGATCTGGATTTTTCCACAGTTGGCTCTCTCCGATTTCATAGGGGAGAGGAATAATGAGTATCCAGACTGCTTCCACTATACTCTCAGTACTTCTGCTAGCAGTGCTTAGGTATCATGAAGGAGCAGGAGGAATGTTAAGACACTAGAGGAACAGGAGCAAGAGACACGCAGTGCAAAGGTTAAGTGATGAGGTGGCACATCCTCTGGATCAGGAACCATGAGGCTGGAGGCTAAGAGACTACAGGAGAAAAGTGCCATGCTTGTACTGAGGCTCCACTGGTCTCCTGGGCATCATCTCCTGGCATCCAAGCTAGATCAACCTGACCCTGAGCAGCTGTTTTCACAACTATATATTTAAGATAGCTTTGCAATTCATAGCAGTAGGTAACTATAGCCAGCCCTGTAAAAGAGACTTGTCTATATTCTTCTTCCTCTTGTCACTCTTCTGTTAACATATACTATCGTTTTCCAAATAAAATAAACATGTTTAGAGATGCATTAACGCCTTCACATTTTGTTGTTTTATAAATAACCTCAGACATTATGGCTGTGCTTTGGACACACTACATTTGCATAAGTGCTGGTTATGATACATATGTTTAAAAAAAGTATGAATCATCTGGATATTTTGGAACAAGCTAAAGAGACTGATTCTGATTTCTCATGAACTACTGTAAGTTAGGAGAAACTCCAGCCATGTTACCTCAGTGCCAGAAGTTGCCATGGAACCAGCATCCAAACCTAAATGTCTCTAACTCATCTAGATGGAAGAGTTCAGGAAATACCAAACTGCTGGAAATGCACAACAGATTTTGTTATGTATTTTAGCAGCAACCTTTGGGATTAGAAGCACTGAAGTATTAAACATTAAAATACTTTCTTTACCTCCTTTGCATCTTCTGATCAACTCTCACCCATGAATTGTAATGTCTCATGGAGGCATTGTAATTAGCATGCTTCCTTCCTCTCTGGAGCCATGCTGATTTTTTAAAGGGAAGTGTAAGATATTCTTCCACTTACAACTGAATGTAAATTGTATAATTTAATAATTATTTCAGTAGTACTTGATATTTATTTTAATTAATCTTTAAGTCAGACATGAACACTGGGGAGTAACAGCAGGACATCAGAAGCAGAAAAAGTTCTTTCTTGTTTGAGAGTATTTTTAATGAAAAAAGTAGATAATGAACTTCTTTTTTTAAAAAAAAAGTGCTATAAACAAAGTTTGATAAAACTAAACCATGTACAATGGATGCTTCCAAACAAAAGAGAAAGCTTCCAAATGTGATACCTGTATGAGCAGGCCAAGAAATAAAAGCCATCAGCCCCACTCCATCTCAGCCTTCCCTGCAGAGCTGTGCAGGGTACACCAGGACCAGCAGTCTCTGCTGGGACAGGATTAGGAAGTTTGATTATGTTATGGATTTAAAACCTTGGAATTTTTCTTTCATCTACCAACCGTGCACCTCAGAGGAATCACCTCCTCTCTCTCTTTTTCCGCCGTGGAACCTGGAAAGAGACTGCATGCCCCATAGAAAAGAGTTCCACCTGGCCCCCTCATGAACTGCTAACAATG